>JADLZK010011226.1:0-192063 GCA_015847255.1 Hyparrhenia diplandra
TCTTAAGGTGGCTTTGAAGACAATCAAGATATATGTTTTTCGTATCGGTATTTTTAAAATCTCGGCGGTCACCGATAAACAGGAATATCGGATATATCGGAAATTTATCGGCGATACAAAAAACTTCCGGACCAAATTTATAAAAATATTTATTTTGTTCAAAAATCATGTACATCTATTCTATACCATTTTAGATAAAAAAACAAATGTAATTGCAAAAAGTACCAACTCAATGTGACCGAGCAAGAATAGCACCTTCAAAGACACACTTCAAATAATATAGGTGCACTAGTCCACAACATAATTCAAGTCCCAAATATTAGTCCAAATATTACAAAAAGATAGTCTAAAACATCACCACTAGTCCACAACATAGCGAGAATCAGTAGAGGTCCACGGTTCCAAACATGCATAAAACTAGGATAGTACAGTCCTAGATATTACAAATTCCACAAAAGAGTGCCAAATATTACATAATATCAGTGCACAATCCAAAATACAACAAGTTGCACATGGCAAAATGAGTCCATATCGCACGGTACATTCATGTCAAATCACCGCATTTTAGCAAACAATATGTTAGAATTCATACACTAAAAAGGCCAAGTCGACATTTCAGCTACCATAGTTTGTCAATTGCATGCTAGAAGTGGAAGAAACGCACCTCACCTCTTCACTAGTACAAGTTCTTAACAGGGGACTTTCTTCATCCTTTTCGATCTTGGGACGAAGAGGGGAGGAGGTTGGCTGTACATTTGTCGTTGCCTTGCTCTTATGGCCGGCCAGGTGTCACCTCTACTACCGGTGTCATCAACCAGGTCAACCACAATGCCCACGCCGAAGCCACACTCTTGCCTTTAGCACTAGCCGAAGCACGAGCTCCATCACCCGACCATTGTACTAGTAACAAATTAAAAAGTCATGAATTAGCATAGGGCACCAAATTATATGTGTCACTCTCAAAGTTTTCAAGTGGAGCGTGGACCAAATTATTCCTCCAGTAATGAATTAGCATAGGGCCACTAATTGTTTGAAATTCATATTCATTCATATAGAAATAAAAGTACCGCATTAAAAACCCCAAGGAGAAGTGCCTAGGCAATAAGTTACATGTGGATTATGTAGCGAAAAGCAGTCTTTCTATGTGATGCAAAACAAAGCGTAGCGCCTTGGAGCCAAAAAGCTCCGGTTTACGGCTAGCAAACAAAGCTCCGGTGTACACATCCACATATAGCTAAACAGCTAGCCAAAGAATCGTCAACCATTTTTAATTTTCCCTAAATCAAACTAATGAGATGTCATCAGTTTGTATGCAAGCTAGAAGTGTTGCATCAGTATATATGCAGCAGCTTTTGCATCATCAATCAATATGCTTACACAAAGTAGCATGCATATGTATGTTAGCCATTAAAAGGATCGATAGCATGCAAGACATCCGAATTTGAAGATCCCTACGACTCAATCAATATGCTTACACAAAGTAGCATCAATATAACACACACACATCTGAATTTGAGGATCCCTACGACTCTACACATCCGAGATTGAGGATGCAAACCTTCAGGATGGTTGGATGCCGGCCAAGTGCAAGGAAGGAGGCGCCGCCGGCGGTGGGCAACCAACGACGCCCGCAGCTTGGAGCCGATGGACGGGGCGGCGCCCGCCGGGCGAAAGAACGAGAGGGCACCACCTCGGCGCCCGCGGCCGAGTCTGGACGGGCCGGGCGTTTGAGCGGGACGGGCTGCCGCGGCTGCGGCGCTGCCGAAGCGTGGGACGGAGAGCGGGCGGGACGAAGCCGCCGTGGCAGCGCTGCCGAAGCGGGGACGGGAGCTGGGGCGGCGCGACGAAGGGGACGGGCGCCGCGCCACCGCGACGAAGCGGACGGGCGCCGCGCCGCGGGAGCGGGCTGGCCGGTGCGCCGTGGAGCGGGCAGGCCGCCGGAGCCGCTTCGTCGCGCCCGCCGGAAAGCAGCCGCGGCGCTGCAGGTTTCGTACTTCTCTTTTTTTATAGAAGGTGGCGGCTGGTTGGGAGTGAATGAGTGAGCTTTTAGGCGGTAGGAGCAATATACCGGACCCTAGCGGTAGACGTGATATTTCTGAAATTACGGAAATTTCGCCCGAAATTTTTTTTCAGATGTTTCACCCTTTTGACCTCGGCCTTCAAAGATATACCGCAAATGAAACAAACAAAAAATGTCTAGAGCTGAACACCGCAAAAACGTAGTGACAACGATTGCACAATTTGACTAAATAAACTTTCATTCGGACATAATTCGGATTACACATAAACAAATTCAATTCATAAATATCAACAAATATCACCTACATTTGAGCGTGTTAAAAAACTCTCTTCAAGCAATATAAGCTAGAAACTAAATGTGGAATGTAAGGTACATATAAATTTTTTGATCCAAATGTTAGTTACCTTCACATAGAGCTTTTTGGAGGGCGGGGGAAACATTTCGAAGACTAACAACATCATTAATGTCGAGGAGATGGCATGCACACAACCAAAACTTTAATAGTTCCCATCGAGATGACATTGCCGAGCGCAACTCCGCCCGTGCCGCCATGGTCGCCGGCGAGCATCTCATCGCTAACCCTCGGCGAGCTCTCATCTAAATTTCTAATAATTATATTACAGCTCAACACGGGGAAACAAACACATGTTGCAAATTAAAGCGAGAACCGATGTTTACACAACAATATGACAACGAAAAACCAAATAAAGCTAGTTTAGGGACATCTTGCACATCCTAATGAAGGCGTATGCCGCTAAGCCGCTCAATTTGAACGGCAAGAGTATGAACTCAAAACGGAGGCGGCACCGAAAATGGACGACGCGCTCCCCTCGCCCTCGTGGGTCATGCATTCTTCCGCCGTACACGCGGGCGTGTTTGTCGTCGACGTAGCTCTACACCGCGAAGCGGTAGGGACACGAATCAAGGTTGGGTTGAGGCACACAACCGGCGTTGAGGTCCATGGGCCAAAATCTGCGGCCGGCAGAGATGGTTCACCCACCTGCCGCGGTTGCGGGCCGCCGCTGATTCCATGGAGCAGCGCCGCCGCTTTGGTCCGTGGGGTTCCGACCGCACAACAAAGATCGCTAAGAAGTAAGCCGCGCCGGAGTCCCCAAAGATCGCTCTCCCGAGGAGCCCGCCCCTGGGGATCCCATGGCGCCGCCGTCATCTTCACCATCCCCTCGTAGCATATGGCCTCCGGATGCTCGGCCTTGAGGAAGCGCCGCGCCGAGCTCCCGGGGAACTCTTTGTTTCGGCCGGGGGCAGCCAGCTTGATTTAATCCCGGGCGGAGCGACACGAGCCGGATCACCTCCTTGGTGTCGGTGTACCGGGCCGAACTTGCCGCAAACGTGACGAAGCTCCATGTACATTGCATCGGCAACTTGTTCCTTCGCCGGAGGCAGCGCTGGAGGATCTCCTGCTCGAAAGCAGGTCCTCCGGCAGTGCGCCGCAAGAAGCACGCCGTCACGGGCATCCGCCGCCATCGCCGCTTCTTCTCCTTCATCGCCTTGGGGGCGGCGGCGAGGGTGAGGGCGAGGGCGAGGAGGAGTGGCGGGGGGTGGCGTTGTGGGGATAATAACAAGGAGTGGAAAGCAGAGTGGAGAGGAGTGAACTAGTAGTGAAGACAGTGCGGACGGGGTTAGACACGGACATGATGGACCCGGGGCACCTATTTTATATTTCACCGCACTTGGAGTGTTGGTTACCGCGAAAAGGACACAAAACTGTCTCCACTCCTTCAAGATCTACCACGGACAATAATGGTAAGCGCCCGGTTGTGGAGTAAAACGAGGACAACTCTTCCCGTCCCCTCGGAATACTAGCATCAAGGAGGAGAATGTATTATGACTTATTTAGATTGTGTGAATGATGAACCGCCGTTGTTCTCAGGCCGCATTTGTTTGGGTATAGTATATGTTGGTGTTCGTCTTTCTTTATATATATTATATATATATATTATATATATATAATGTCCTAATCTACCTTTATGGAATATTGTAAATATTATGTTTGCCTATATGCTTCAATGTTGATGCGGTTTGATTTCTTATCATAAGTGTTCATGCATGCATGAGATAAATGATAGTCATATGCATGTCTTTAGCGTGTCTTCGTACCATTTGATGGTTTTTTTTTTGTCACCGATGTGACTATTACTTTTTTTATTTTGGTTTCATTGGTCATATGTATGGTTTCAAAGGGTAGACCTATTCGAATCGGCGTTTATCGTTTTACGTACTCCCAAGAGTAGTTACTCCGCCTCAATAAACCACGTTGCACATGTGTTTATACTTGTTTATCGGTTTGATGAGATACGGGGTGGGACGCCGCCCCCCGTGTCGTGGTTTTTTTTTTGTTTATCGGTTTGAGTATGTTAGATACTCATATTAACTTAGATCTAGATTTTACTACGTGAAATTTTTTTGAAGGAACCCATATTTTTTCATATATACAAATATATCACTACTGCTGTATATAAACAAAGTATATCCACATATTCTACGTATCCACCTACCCTAGATAGTCTAGTATGATCATATACTTAATCCCCATACACTTTCAGCAGCCTCACCATGATATCCAATTGGCAGGCCCTCTTTGTTTGAACTAACTAAAAAATGTTATAACTCACAAACCAAAAAATCAAATTAAATTCTGATTACACCATTGAATTCCTTTTAATAAATCCACGCAAAACAAGACCTCATATGGATATATTTTGATAAAATTATAGTTGGCCCCATCGATGATAGTTGGTAGTATAGATTAAAGTAAAAAAAAAAGAGAATGGTAAAAGGGACAAACTCCATGAGACGGATGGTCAAACATGAAGTTCAAAAGTTAAAAACGACAAACCCCATGAGACGGAGGGAGTAGTGATATTCTAACTCATCTTGGACGCAAATAAAAACTAAATAAATATAGCTAGTTTTGGGGACGGACACATCTGGCCGAAGGCGTGCATCATTGCGACATCCAATTCGGCGACCGGACCAGATTATTTAACTCAAGATCGATGCGGCACCGCGCCGCTGCGATCTGAGATGACGGTTCCTCCGCCCCGGTAGCGGTGGCGCACGCGCTTGCATCCTTCCGGCCATGCACGGGGCGTGGGGATCGACGACGCACGCTGCGCTCCGTGACGTCGGGATCAACCCAAGGTTGGGTTGCAGCGCGCGCAGCCTCGATGAGGTCCTCCCGGGCCCAATAACGCGCTTCCGCGGATTATGGTTCGCCCACCGGCCGTCGGGCTGCGGGCCGCCGCTGATTCCATGGAGCGGCGCCCGCCGCTTCTTGGTCCGTGGGGGCATACATGCCAAAGATCGCCAAGAAGTAAGCCGCGCCCGAAGTCCGCAAGCATTAGCGGCTTTCCCGAGGAGCTCCGGCCCCTTGGGATCCCACGGCGCCGTCATCATCCTCACCACCCCCTCGTAGCATATGGCCTCCGGACGATTGGCCTCGAAGAAGCGCCCCTGCTAGAGCTCCCAGGGAAACTTTGTGTATTGCCAGCGCAGCTGACGAATCCGACGGAGCGACACGAGTTGGATCGCCTCCCGGGGTGTCGGTGTACGCTGCGGGAACTTGCGGCGCATGAGTCGAAGACGCAGTACATTCCTTCGGAAGTTTCTTGTCCCTCCCGCATGATGCGTCTTTGGAGGATCTCGCCGCCGGCAGTTCCTCCCGGTAGCCGCGGCGAGGAAGCACGTCGTCACGGCATCTGCCGCCATCGCGTCTAGCGGAGTTGCCGACCTCTTGCCCTTCATCTTCCTCGCTCTGCCCTCCTTGCCCTCTGGAGTCTGGAGTAGCTGGCCTCTTGCCCTTCCGCACCGCAGCACGGGAAACCGACGCTTACGCCACACGCACCCCCCGAAGCAATAATGAACCGCCCGGCCGGCCGCGCGCCGAGTCCCAATAAAAGTAAGGATGTTTTGGTCAAACAGTTCGGGAATATAAAAATCATCATCAAAATACCTCGTCGTTGGCGGCACCTGTGTTACTGTAGAGCATGAGAGCCTTTTCCACCACACGGCTCCTTAACTACAGACGCGTGTATAGGGCCTTACATGCGAATCCTTGCATGCGAATCCTTTGCGTAATCCTACACACCTCATTTGTAGGATAGGGCCCATGTCCGGCCTTGCATGCGAATCCTTTGCGTATGGCTCATTTGTAGGATAGGGCCCACGTCCGCCATTGTCGTTCCGTCCAATCCTTGGTGCAAAGCCGTGCTCCCGATTCAAAGTGCCATCTCGCACTGCACTGCACGGTGCTCGAACGGCGAGGCACCGACGGGAAGACGACAACACGCAAGGACGCCTACTACTCCCTACTGAGGCTCCTTTTTTTGGCTTATTTCAGCTTATTCTCTCTCACGAATACTATTAAATCAGCCAAACTGGCTCGGCCTATATTTCAGGCGCTGAAAAAATAGTGTACAATACTCCCTCCGTCTCAAAATAATTCACCATATTGACTCTAAAACATCATGTTTGACCGCTCGTCTTATTCAAATTATTTATACAATTTAGGAAATAAATAAATTATTATTAAAGTATCTCTAATAATAAACTAAGTCACATCAAAATGGATGATGTTTATATAAAAAATTTGAATAAGACGAGCGGTCAAAATTTGCTGCAGCGGGGTACTGGGAACCTACGCCACCCAACAGAACCAGCTCCAAGTTCGCCAGGAATCCAGGCCTTCCCGTGTGTACGCCATAGGGCCACTTCGGATGAGCAGCGAGAGGCACATGAGAGAGTGCGAGAGACAATTGCATGCGCCGGGGGGGGCCCACTATGTAAAACTGCGTACCTTAAAAACTAGATTACACCATTGAATTCGTTTCAATTAATCCTTCAAAACTAGATCTCTGATGAATATATATTTAGATAAAATTATAAGTAGGCCCCACTGATTGTAGTTGGTCTAGAGTAGAGATAAAGAAGGGAATCTTGATGACTAGGATGTACATACTACTCCGTATAGAAGAAGTAGTAAATAGAGAAACACGAAAGTGCGGATAGCCCGTGCATCGTTTATCTTCTTCGTCTCGCCGCCCTCTCGTTTCGCGCTCCCCGCCACCGGCCACCACCCCCGCCCGGCCCTAGCGAAGCTCCGGCCAACCCTAGCGCCCGCGGTGGCCACCCGCTTCCCCCACAGAGAATCACATATCACAGAGCTTTCTATAGGAAGAACAACTCACAGAGGGGAGGGGGAGGAGGAAGAGAGGAGAAGGACATCTGTTGATATTTCTTACACGATCCCAATTAGGAAGGCGAAAGAAATATATATGGGATATCTATCTAATCATGTTAGTTTGGATATGGGATTAACCTCATGATCCAACAAAGCGGAGTTAGGCGGTGTTAGTAGTGGGATGTAAACTTAGCATCATTATCCATAGTGGAGTTAATCTCACCAGGATATGTACTCAAGGTATACCACTCATTTCTAGGCATTACCTATACACTAGTCTCGTCACCCTAGCAATAACGCTCAAAGAAATGCGGGGCATGGTATTCTTGATTGGCCTTGATAAAAGAATGAACATGATATCGCAAGCAAGTTTAGATAGAAATACCAATTGTAGCACTTCAAGGGAGTAATCCGGTATCGTATTTATATTTTACCACGGGGAAGGGAGTCTATGGAAAGGTAGAGAGAAAAGGATATCTAATGATTTAGATTGTGATTTAGTTATGAGATCCACCTTACAAGTAGTGTAATGCGTAGTAGCCATATGCATCTAACATAACTCAACAGGATAAGTCACAAGATAAAGATAATAATATAAATGATAAATACCCAAGTCTAAGATCATCATAAGCCACTAATATCATACGAGCTATTAACATGTTATAGAAAGAATAGAATGAATATTCCTAAGATACTCCTAATCATATATGTCAATGAATACTACAATTAGTGCAATACATCTAGCTATCATGGCAAGGTTGGATTACTTTACACATGGCAAGCATTACCAATAACAACCAAGGACCTAAACTTGATCATTACCGTAATAATAAACTCGACTAGTCCTACATTCGGAGGGTGGATTCCAAAGGACTCAACAAGACTGTCACTCCCCACGATCTACCACACACGGCCCGAATGTAGGGTGCAATTGCAGATAAACGTTGTATAAACACCACGTTTACACATTGCTTATCACCCACATAGTGATCATCTATATGGATGCTATACAATTCCATGCATAAAATATAAAGCATTCTTACTAAACTAAACATATAATCATAGCAAGCATAAACACATATCAATAAGAATATAATAATTATAAAGATCAAAGCCATAACAATTGTATTCTAAATATAAGAGTACTTACAGATTGAATACAAGAGAGAAGTCTCAAGAACAATGATCCTTGCTACTTCTTGACTATCAGGAACTCAAGATGAACTTGATCTTCAACTAGAACTAGCTATGTAGCTAACTACTTCTAGTATGAACTAGGGCTTAGGTCTAGACTTGCATTTGGACTAGATGGGTATGAGTTGATGAATGAGTATGATAATGATCTTCTCTTGACCTGGGGTCATTTGGTCTTCTTATATAGTACTTGGCGATGAACGTCAACCCTTGGATCAAACCGACCTTCAAAGAACGGTGTAGAAACAACCTCAATGTCGGTAGTAAACCGACCTAGAAAGGGGAGGTCGACAGGGGTGACCCCACCGGCGGCCGGCCTACATGGCATCGGGCGCCGCCAGTGGTGGAGTGCCACCTTGGCATCCCATCTTTTTCGGTGTCCTCTGGTATCTTCTAGAATGTTTTAGTTCACTTTTCGGGTTGAGTTGCTTCACGGTTAAGTCTTGTCTTCATATGTCTTGTATATTCGGAACTTTGTCTATTCTTCTCTCGCAATTATCTATCAAGTCCCCGGAGAGTCACGAGAATACCAAAACTCGTGGAATTATGTTAGTTAAACCCCTAGACTTATGTTTGTCTTTGACTTGAGCCCTTATTTCATGTTATTTAACTTGTAATATTATGCTATAACAGTGTCAACAAGCTCCCCAAGCTTACCTCTTGCTAGTCTCTTAGCAAGACACATGATATTATATTAACTACTTACTTGGATCGGGGAGTTGCCGCAACGCTATCACACCTTTAAAGTACACATGCTTTCAAACAAAATTTCTCTCCAGATAAAGATAATCTTTTTTTTTAACTTCAACTTACTCAATTACCTCTTACCTTTTGGGGCTTATATCTTTTTCTTCAATCCTGGGTAATTGAAAGATAGAACAGTCAAGTCAAGCACTATATCTCAAACTCTTTTGATCAACTGTCCTTCCGAGTTTTCTTTGGTTTTCAAATAAAACTCAAAGTTCCTCAAGTATGACTTTTCTCTCTAATCTCTCATTTGTGGTATTTGTGGATCCTCTCTAAGGCAATAAGGTAGTGTTGCCCTTCTCTCATAATATGTATTATTTTTGGCTAAGGCAAGTAGCACACTATGCCTTCTTCTCTCTCTCACCGTATATCTAAGGCTTATATATGTGGAGCTCATAGGTAGGAGAAAATAATTTATTTACTTACTAAGCATATATTGTAAATTCAAGCAATGGATCCAAAGTTACAAGTCACACTGATCAAGTGGTGCATGTGTATGGTGGATAGAATATATATGGTACGGAATATAGTAGAGTATGTAGTGAAGTGAATAGAATAGATGAGGGAAATCTTACTTTTGCTCCATTAAAGAATCTTCTCTCTTTTGAATTTGGAAACTTTATAGAGAACCTGGGTTGTATCTTTTTATTTTTCTTTCTTTATTTTTCTTTTAGAGAGGTGGGCTCTGCTCGCCCTAGACTTTTGTCTTTTATTTCCTCTCTTTAAAGATGTGGGTTCTACTCACCCTCGGACACTTGTCCATTTTTCATCTTTATTTATTTTTTTTCTTTTTCTTAGGGAGGTAGGCTCTACTCGCCCGTAGGACTTTTGTCCATTTTTCATCTCCCCTTCTTCTATTTTTTTAATCTACAACCCAGATCTCTTTTGCAATAACTTTTTGAGAGGTAAAATATAATGGAGCTTTTGTAAGATATTGGCTAGCAATGAATGAGTGAATGGGTATAGGAAATATTTTTGTTGCTCTCCCCTGAGATAGGAGTAGAACATTTTTGCTGGCTAGAGTGAATGGTAGTGGTATATATATAGTGGGTGTATATGTGGTGGATGCGTACTTCCAGGATGGAAATAGCATATGTGTATAGAGTCAAGTGGAGTGGAATGAAGTGGAGTGTACATGGTCAGTATGACAAGCTTCTAAGGGTCGACAAAGATTGAACAAACTCAATGCAAAGCAAGCAGCCTATATATATATCTCAAAAGGTTTTCCTAATCTAAATAGCATGTATATATGGCTGTGGTAGGAGGTTCACACTCTTGTCACACAGGGAACTTATCATGTGCATTTTCAATTTCAAAATATATATCTCTCCGTAAATCTAGTGTCACTAGGAGTAAGATCAAATAGCAGCTCGGACTATCATATATCATATCCGTCAATTACCTAGACTTTAGAGCAAGCATTTGCAACCCATAGGTTTCAGGTTTTAGAGTAAATATCAAAGTAATTTTGCAAATGGAGCTCAAGAGAAATTTAAGCTTGAAAGCTAGGTACTAGAAAAGTATAACAACGGAGCAACTATTCATCATCTCCATGTTGGCAGATTTTGGGGTTCCTTTTAGTTGAGCAAAGTAAACTTAGTGTGCACTCTCTCTTGATCCTTTTATTCACACTCTAACAAAAGACTAGTAGTTTTAAAGAGTCTTTCTAGAAAACAAAATATTTAACTAATAATATGGCTGATTTATGTCTTTCTAAGGCAGTGACAAGTCTATGAGTTTCTTCTTGGGAAAGCTTGTCACTGATAATAGCTGGAGTTTCTCGGTTATTATTGAGAAAGACATATTTTAGGCCAGGAGGAAGTGGTTTCAGCTCAATTGAGGGTCGTGGTGGCACCTCTGTTGTATCTAGCTCAATAGGCTCTGTTAACTCTTCCTCTTCTTCGATGAAATGTTCCACATCAAAGACTGGTTCAGCCATGTTTTCTAGAGATTCAATTAAAACATCATCAATAGGATCTTTCTTGGGCTTGGGTTCTACTATCACATTATGTGATCGTGCAAGAGAGATGGCGATAGAAGAATTTCCTAACTTGAGATTCAAAAGACCCTGATCTGGTCGTTCTTGAATTAGTGTTCCAAATGGTACACCTATCAAGATAGACATGTCCGAGATGTCATAGATGTGAAAGTCTAGAAAATACTCGGATCCTCTTAGCGTAACATAATAGTCCTTATGACCCCATAGCTTTCAAGAATAACTCCGGAAGGAATTTTAAGAAGCTTGCGAGATGGGATCCATGACTCGTTGGGGCACAGTTCTTGAGCTAAAGCCCATGAAATGATGTTCATCCCAACGGTCGGACTATAATGAGCCTCTATGGTGGTCCCTTTAATTTTACAAGATATAGTCTCTAAAGGGGAAATGATTCGAGCTACCTCAGTGGACAACTCCGTTTCTACCAACCACTCATGGCTCATAATGGATGGTAGTCCTTTAATGTGCTCCATTAAGAATGGATCATTATTTGGACCATCCTCAACTGGTGCAGAGTGCACCAGAGGTTTTGCTTGCATTGGAAAATTCGAGGCATTGCCAAAATCTTCAAACAGATCAACCTCGATTTCTGATAGGAATGTGCAAGGATGGGGTTCATCACTCTCTAGAGTTTTGTCTAAAGTGTGTTGTGTTCCCGTAGTGGAAGGTTCTATGGCAACCAAATCATTAGAGGGTTTTATAGGAATTACAGATTCGGTTGCGTGTGTCTCTACTTGTTGTTCGGGGCTTGGCTCGATTTCTTCTTCTTTGGGAAACTCATCAAAAATACCAGTGTAGGGAGTGTTTTCAAGGATTTTCTCAAGTATGGCTTTTCCCTCACTAGCAATTTTATGTGAGAATGAACCTCCTGAAGCGATGTTGAGATGCAGAGCAGCTTCCTTGTTAAGACCGCGATAAAAGTGAATGTATAGGACATGGTCAGGCAAGGAAAGGTTTGGACCGGAATTGGTAAGGCTTATAAATCTAGCCCAGGCAGCTCCTAGAGTCTCCTTCTCTTTTTGTCTAAATGTAAGCACTTCGATTCTAAGGTCAGCAATTTTATAAAGAGGGAAGAAAGCAAGACAAAACTTGTCTCGAAGTTCATCCCAATTTCCATTTACACTTCCTACAGAATGAGCATACCACTTTTTCGCTCTTCCCTCAAGAGAGAAGGGAAATAATTTCCATTTAATGGTCTCTTGTGTCATGCCAGGAATAGTCCGACAAGAACACAATTGCTCAAATTCCCTAAGGTGGGTGTATGGATCTTCATCTGCTAACCCAGAGAAGGATCGCTCCCAAACCATGGCTATAAGAGCAGGGCAAAGCTCATAGCCATCTGTAAGAATGGGATGTGATGATGGTGGAGGCTCCAACAAGTCGCCCTTTGGAGCAAAGAATTTATAGATTGGAGTGAAATCCATGTGGTAAGAGTAGTGGTAAAAAGATAAAAGGGTAAAAAGGACGAACTTGGTTCTAAACTAGCATAGCTACCGTTCCCCGGCAACGGCGCCAGAAAGCTTGTTGGTATAAATTAACGCAGAGACAAAAAATCCGCAAGCGCATGGATACCGATGTAGCTTTCACCCGGGAGTATTCCAAGGTATCGATTTCCACGGGGAACGTGAAGTGTACTAGAGGATTTAGGATTGTCCTAGGAAAGATAGATAATATGGGTAGAGAGGATTTTGGGTTTCCTAAGTGGTTTTATCTAATTAAAGGCTTACTATACTTTATCTACTTGAACAACAGGTCCGTTCCAACTCGAAAAAAGACTGGGAAGAAGGTAGTTGGAAGAAGGCTGCCAAAAGCTCTATGAAAACACCAACCCGAACGTGGTGGATTACAAAAGACGATTGTTTTGTCACCCCAGGGCTACCACAACTAACCGTAGGATTGGCGCAACCTCGGGTAATCTCTAGTCTAGACACCACGTCTACACTATAGATTACTACTCTAATCACACGTAATAACTAGAGCACTCAATACGGCGAGATCCAAATAAATAATGTAAGGCAAGAACTAGAATTAAATAAATACTTAGAAATAAATAAAGAACACGGAGATTCTTTGAAGATGAACTAGTTGCCGCAAGAATACAAAGTTGAAGAAGATCCGACAGGTCCGGCTCTTCAGCTCTCTCCTCTACTCTCTCCCTGATCTAGTTACAACTAGATGAACTAGACAACTAGACAACTAGAGGGATCTCTCTCTTCTAATTGAAACCCTAACTTTTGCTCTGTAGAATGATAATGAAAAGATAATGAGAGATAATCCTTGGGGTCGACCCTGGGGCTGCTTATATAGTCCTTGGCAATGAACGATAGCCCTTGGATCAAACCGACCTTGGCAACGGTGTAGATACAACCTCAAAGTCGGTTACAAACCGACCTATGAAGATAAATTTGGATTGGTTCTCGTAGCCCGGGCGGCCGCCCAAATGCCACCGGGCGGCCGCCGGTCGAGAGTCTCCTCTCGCCTCTCGTCTCTTCCGGTGTCTTACGGTATCTTCGAGTGTTTTAGTCCACTTTTCGGGTTGAGTTACTTCACGGTCAAGTCTTGTCATCATATGAGATGTATATTCCGGAACTTTCTCCACTCTTCTCTGCATTTATCTGTTAAGTCCCTGGAAAGTCACAGAATACCAAAACTCGTGGAAATATATTAGTTAGACCCCTAAACTTATGTTGGTTTTTAACTTGAGCCCTTATTTCATGTTAATTGACTAGTGATATTATGCTATAACAAGTGTCAACACTCGACAAAAGGAGCGGCGGAGCAAAACTCAGCACGCGCCAGACGCTAGGGTTTGGTCGAGGCGCGTCCGTCCGACGCCGCGTTGGATGGATGGTCCGGGCGACGTGAGTTGAGGGAGGTTAACGTGCCGAACGACGACGCGTCAATCGCGTCCGACAGTTCGGATCAAGGCGTCCATCGGGCCCTTGGATTATAGAGTCTACTGGACTGTGTCTGAAGGGGTCCGACGCTCATATTTTTCGGCGTCCGGTGCCTGTTCGAGGCAACGCGGATTCCAAACCGGTTCGATTCTACATTAGTTTGGGAAAGTCCTAGTGCATGGAAATGCATCTAAGGCGGTTCCTAAGAGGATAAGACCCCCCTTCTATATAATGAGAGCTTCATGGCCGATTTGATCCCATCTACATCCAATCGATCAAAACATACTCGAAACCCTACTTTTACCCTTTTACAAACCCTAATCTGCTATTCGACGACTTTCTCGACAAATTTCACTGGTGTTCTAGGTGGCCTTGCCGACCCTAGAAGAACCTTCGTGTGCGTTCCTCCCGACGAATCCTTCCGGAGGGCGTTCCGAAGTCCATTTCAGCCGAGATCGAGCTCTACCTCGCCTCTACCGCTCTCTACATCGGTTTGGGTGGTCAAGCTACGAGTCTTGCCGATCGTTTCAGGTTCGTCGCAACCTCGTGGGTGTCTAAAGCCCTCCCGGTGTGTTGGTACAACCCTAGTTTGTGTCAACATACATTTTGGTGACCCCGCTGGGGAAGACAAGGTGTCATCTTCACTTCAATCTTGAAGCTGACATCATGACCAACAGAGAAAATGCAAACAAGCAATCTGAAGTGCACGAAAGCAACATTCAGCGTCCCGAGTCCATGGAAGAGCTCCCTAAAGACTTGAAGAAGAAGCTCCAGGACAAGGTGGCAGATGTCACACGTGCCTTAATGATGAGTTGCTGCAAGGATAGGCATGATCGAGAGCCCCTGCGTCTAAAGAGGTAATCCCAGTAGACACTCAACCTAGATATGATGATACTTATCCTACGCATGCCAATTATGCAAAGATACTAGCTGATCAAAAGTAGTACTAGAAGGTTTAGTTACGCAAGTTTCTAGATCTTTAGATTCGTGCCTAAAAGCTTTAGAAGGAACCTCAGTCGATAACCCACAATTGGTTTTGGTACCTCATCCTGAGTTTGGCATGCCATTAAATTTTTATGAATCACAAAAGACTGTACCACCTACTGGCTTGCCTCAATCGGGTCCTTCGGCCTCCACCGATAGAACCGGTCAAGGTGGAGCTAGTACATGAGTCAATAACCAAAGATCGGCTCATCAACAAATAAGAATCGATCATCAAGCCTCTGGAACTTGGGGGTGCATAACCCTTTGCCAAATTCGGCAGGGGGGCATAATATTCTACCCAACCACCGAAGGCTACAAGCCCAAAACCCATGCTCAATCAAAATTTGAATACAGGAGCTCCTCCTACCGACTTTGATCGTATCTTAGCTCGGTTTAGAGAAGATTTTTCCAAATCATTAGAGGAGAGCTTGGGAGTCCGTATCATGCCCACTACACAGTCATACCAAAAGCCATATCCTTCCCATCTTGACTACTTGGAAGCACCCCTAGGGTGGAAGGTACCTGATTTTTAGAAATTTAGTGGTAGTGATAATAAAACTACTATGGAACACGTTAGCACGTACCTTGCACAATTAGGAACTGCTAGTACCCAAGATCACATAAGAGTATGTAATTTTCCTTTATCTCTTACGGGTATAGCTTTTTCATGGTTTGCATCATTAACATGTTGTTCTATTAGTATTTGGGTCGAGTTAGAAGAAAAGTTTCATGCTCATTTTTATAACGGTGTCCAAGAAACTAGGTTGTCCCATCTTGCATCGGTTAGACAAGGGCGTGACCAATCCGTCCTTGACTTTTTCCAAAAGTTTTAGAGAGATTAAAAACCGATATTTCCATTTGCAAATTTCTAAGAGGGACCTTATTGATTTTTGCTTTGCGGGACTTCGATCTAGCATTAGGGAGAAACTTGAATATCATTAGTATGCTACATCTAATCAACTGCTAGAGAAGGCCATTTCAGTTGAACCGCGCCTCAAAGAATCTCGTAGCAATTATCGCTCTCATCGTGCTAATATACATGCACTTGATGGTTACTCTTTGTCTGACGATGAGAGCAAAGATGTGTTGGCCGCTGAAATTCGGTGGCTAGCTAAGAACAAACAAGTGACTTGCCCTTCCCTCAAGCCGATTCACAAGAATTAGAATGAGGAAGTAAAGTTTACTTTCGATGTGTCCAAATGTGACCGCATTTTTGATGAATTATTAAAAATCGGATGCATTAGGATTAATTACACTTTGCCTTCTGCAGATGAGCTGAAAAAGAGAGCATATTGCAAGTATCATAATTCTTATTCCCATGCAACTAACGGCAATGTCTTTCGTCGGCAGGTACAATCGGCTCTCAATGAGGGACGATTAAGTCTTACTGATATGCAGCTCAACAAGAATCCTTTTCCAGCCCACTTGAACGTGGTTGAAGCCAAGACACCTGAAGCTAAGGCACCCACCATCTTGATCCATTCAGAGCAAGCTGCTACTACTCAAGGCAAAAACGTGATCATTGGCGAGCCACGGCCCGTACCGAATGCTCCTAAAAATTCGGGACGGGACGACTGTTGACATTTCTTAGCGCAATCACCAAATAGGCAATCACGCTTAGAAATGCCTGTTGGTAATCAGAGCGCAACTGCCAAAAAGGCAGGAGTGCTGAAAACCAAAGGTTGACTTCCCACGACGACTTCACCAGAATTGTTACATTCCAGCAACATCGACACGGGATGTCGGGTGGCATTCTATAACGTTTACAGAACAAGTCCGCAAGCGCACGGAAATACCGTTGGAGCATTTCACCCGGAGATATTCAGGGTATCGCTATTTATATTTTTCCCAAGGCAAGGCATGGTGTAGGATTCTAGCAAGGGCATGAACAAGACGACATGTCTATGCAGTTAACCAATACTCAATGCAGGGGTAAGTCATGATAGTTCAAAAGATAGTGTGACACACACTTGGGCCAACCTCAAGGATAAAAGGAAAATAAAGAATAAAGAATATTCCTAAGTGAAGGAGGCATTCCTAATGTATAGTTGTGCAAAGAACAAGTTAATGATCATGCAAACATAAATGACTAGAGTTTTAGGCTGAGAGTGAGATGAACGGGGAGTTCCCGGTGCATACCGCCCAATGGAAAGGCACTTTAGACTCCTACACACCATACGAACGGGGGAGGATTACGAAGGACAGACAGGGCTGTCATGACCCTGCCGCCTACCCCCATGACCGGGGCATGCCATCATATTCGAAGGATACCTGGCATCCGGACACCACGCCCGCATACATGGACACTACTCATGTCCCCCATGGACCCCACCCTACGGATGGACGGTGTAGGACACGAGCAAACCCGAAGAAACAACAAACCGCCACCTCAGCTCAACTCTTACTCTACTCAAATACATGGCATGAATGGTTAAGCCTAAAGTTCTATACGACTAACCACGACATAGGAACTATATTCTAGTCCTTCTGTCATGATCGTGTCGAGAACAACATGTCAAGAATATAACATAGAAACTATATGCTAGTTCATATGTCAAGTCTATAACATGTAAATACTCTAGCTCTATTGCACAACTCAATAAGAACAAGACTTGAGAAGAAATCATAATTGGATTCATACTGAATGTTCCTTTCTCCCAAGTACAAGCTCTCCAATGAAGCTTAGCCTTGCTCCAAATACTACTAAAGACTAAAAGAACTAAAGAGAGGTGGAGTAGAGAAGAGTGGTGGTGAATGAGGAGGCTCCAAATGGTGTGTGTTGAGAGGGGGAGAGGAGAGGCCTATTTATACACAAGGGAGAGGGGGCTAAAAGTCTACTCTACCCCTAAACCGACCTTGGCAGCACGTCTAGGTACGTTGAACCGGCCGATCCACCAGCGCACCACCCTCCACGAGAGTTAATGTACCGCCTCGCCAAACCTGGGCTCGAACCGCCTCAGGATGGGGGTGCGCCCGCACCCCCCTGGGCTCGGCTCGGCCCGGGTCTCGATGGGGAGGCGTTGCTGGGCCTAAAAAGTGTGTTGGTGGTGTTTGCTCGGCCCAACTCTGGCATTTTGGTCCATTTTATCCCTGTGCTTGTAATCTTCTGAAGTACGCTTTCCAGGATCGCGCCTTTTGGTCGTATTTCCACCTGTTTTTATTATAAACCCTACAAAATACATTTTGGACACTACAAGTGGAAATATGTGAGTAATAAATGTATACGAGTACGATAATGTATAGTTTCACCCCCTTTTTGGTAGAATGTTGACGTTAAAAATGTGTCGTTAGTGACCGTCAACAAACTCCCCCAAAGCTTACCCTTTGCGCGTCCTCGAGCAAAAGATAAGTACTTGGTTGTTGATTAGGAGTTGCTACTATGCCGATTACATCTCACCTATGCCAGGGTTATAACAAAAAGTTCTACTATAGTTTGAATAAAATGGCACTTTTATTCACCCCTTATTACCTTTCATCTTTTGTCGGGCTTTTGAGCCGTCTCCAAGTCTTGGGTGGTTGCCGGATAGAACGGTTTGACGGGCTCACTTATCTTCTATTCTTTCGAGTGACTATCAATTCAGAGGATTTGAAATATTTTTGCAAATAAAAGTAGTTCCTCAAATGATCACTCGATCGCTCAATGTATGTAAGTGGTTGATCCTCACCAAAGGCTTAGTGTTGCCTTTCTTTTTGCCTACCAACTAATAAGGCTTTTTGTAGAGTTCTGGGTAGGTAAAAGAGTGGCATACTTGTATCATGTCATGTTGCCCTCGTCAAAGGCCAAACCACTAGGAGAGACTAGTCATATGCTTTGATCAAGAAGTGCAAAGTGTGTGAGATATATTTTTGTATTTTTGGTGGACTCCAAGTATCATGACTCTCTCTTGCTTTTTGAACGGAGTTATGGGCTACCTTTATTTCTCTTTTTTTTGGACGAGTACTGACTTCCTCGTCTTTATTGGGACATTTGTCCATCTTTCTTTTTCCTTCCTTTTTCATAGCATAGCCCATACTTCTCTCTTTTTTGTAACAAGATTTTTTTTTGTGAGAGAGCATGATAAAATGACTGGAGTTTATTTTTGGTGGATGGAAGGGTGCATGTTTGTGCGCAATTCTCAATGTGAGAATCAGCGATTATTTCTGGGTGTACGTGTTTCTTAATCATGGGCATATGAAAAGAATCTCAACATGGGTTACGGTATTTTGAAAAGGGCTCACCATGAAAACAAGTATCATATGACTAAGGTTTTCAAGAATGATCATATCATCTTGTCATATGGCTTTGGTGGGATGGTGCATATCATTGAGGAACTTTGAATTTTGAATTTTTGAAAAGAAATCTCTGGATGTCAAGTCATTCTAGGAATAATGTCATAGCAAGCGCATTTTACCATATCATATCCGGCAACAACTTAGATCAGATAATGCTTATGCAACCCACATGAATCAGGTTTTTCACGGTGAAATAAAACTTAGCCACTAAACTCAAACTTTAGAGAAATTTAAGTTATAAACTAGGCACAGGCAAAACATAAGACAACAACTATTCATCATTTCAACAAGGGACTAAAGCTAAACATTTCCATACCTCATATGTATAGGAATGGAATTTTTGTCTCCCTTTTTTTTAGCGTAACTCATTGTCGATGTTTTACGACCGAGAGCCTGCCACGGGGTGAACCGGGCAGTTTGTTCGGGCCTCGACGAACCTGGAGCCCGGCGGTTTGTTGCGCAGCTGACATTGAGAGCGGGGTTTTTATACTGGTTCGGGCCCTCGATCAAGGATCGAGTAAAGACCTTTACGTCCAGTCGGCGTGAGCCTGTTTTTTGATTGATGGGGTTTGCCGAGAATCGGCTATGAAGCTTACAGCGCTTGGTCGTGGCCAAGCTTGTGTTCTATGCGTTCGTGCTCTCCTCTACGAGGTGTTCCTTGGCCGCCTTTTATAGTCTAAGGAGCCAAGGAACTCGCCACGATCCTAGTCGGATACGAGAGGGTTGTCCGTAGAGGAACCCGAACACCGAACTCTAAACAAGGTAACCCGACTAGTGTTCTATCCTAATTACAACAGAAGTCACCGTAGCTATGCTTCCATTCCTTTCGGGAGTTGTTTGTGGCCGCAGGCTAGGATAGAACCCTGCGAACAACTCAGTAGAGTTCTTTGGTGATCCTGTATCCACAAGCCCCCGAGCATCTCAAGGTCGAGCCATGAGAGTTGTCTTGCTCTCCTCGGGCGAGGCCTTGATATGGTCTTCAAGATCATCTTACGGAGTGCTATTTTGAAAAAAGTGCACCCGTAGGGTGTAGCCCCCGAGCTTCTTGCTTTTTGGCACAAAGAGCTGGAAGGTCTTTGAGTTCTTCTCCTCCGTCTTCGAGTCCTTCTCGTCATCGGAGCTCTTCTTTCTTGAAAGGAGAGCCTTGTTCCGCTAGCCCCCGAGCATCTCAGGTTTGAGTCATGAGAGTTGTCTACTCTTCTCGGATGTGGCCTTGACGCGGTTCTTGTCGTCTTCGTGCGGTGTGCACTTTTGTTGAAAAAGTGCACCCGTAGGGTGTAGCCCCCGAGCTTCTTGCTTTTTGGCGCAAAGAGCTGGAAGGTCTTTGAGTTCTTCTCCTCCGTCTTCGAGTCCTTCTCGTCGTCGGAGCTCTTCTCTCTTGAAAGGAGAGCCTTGTTCCGCTAGCCCCCGAGCATCTCAGGTTTGAGTCATGAGAGTTGTCTGCTCTTCTCGGATGTGGCCTTGACGCGGTTCTTGTCGTCTTCGTGCGGCGTGCACTTTTGTTGAAAAATTGCACCCGTAGGGTGTAGCCCCCCGAGCTTCTTGCTTTTTGGCGCAAAAAGAGTTGGAAGGTCTTTGAGTTCTTCTCCTCCGTCTTCGAGTCCTTCGTCGTAGAGCTCTTCTCTTCTTCTTGAAAGGAGAGCCTTGTTCCGCTAGCCCCCGAGCATCTCAGGTTTGAGTCATGAGAGTTGTCTGCTCTTCTCGGATGTGGCCTTGACGCGGTTCTTGTCATCTTCGTGCAGACTTGTTGCAGTTTGTTCTCTGCTTGCTCTTGAAGTGGTCATCCGGGTTGTTTTCCTCAGATGACTTGTTGCGATTGCGCCTTTAGAGTTCTTCCTTAGGCTTCCGGCTCTTATCTCCTTCTTGTAGATTCGTGCCGAGTTGTTTGGAGTCATGCTCTATGACATCAGTGTTGTTTCGTCTGATGATTCAGCTCGCCTTTCTGTAGACTTGGCTGTAGATAGTGTTGAAGTCTTGCTTCGAGTCGTCAGGGTTGCTTTCCTGACTTGTCAGCTTGTCTTCTTGTAGACCCGCTAGAGATAGCATAAGATCTTGTCCTTGTGCGCCTTTGGGTTGTTTCTTCCTTGGCGCGTCGGCTAGCCTGTTCATAGGTCTTGCCGTAGTGGATTGGACGCTTGCTTCAGTGCTTCAGAGTTCTTTCTTCTGAAGGAATTAGCTTGCCTTTTTCTGTAGACTTGGCTGAAGGTAATTGTAGAGGTTTGCTCTGTTTTGTCAGTGTTCATATCCTCTGACAAATGACTTCTGTCTTCTTCTTTAGACTTGTCATGATGATTGGAGACTTGCTCTTGAATTCGAGTTGTTCTTCCGGAGTATCGGCTTGTCTTTTACGTAGATTAGCCGAAAGGTGATGGAGTCTTGCTCCCGGTCTTCGTGGTTGTTTCTTCTAAAGATCCGGCTCGTCTTTTTCGTAGACCGGTTTGGTGTTGGTGGAGTCTTGCTCCTAGTCTTGAAGATTTAGCTCGTCATTTTTGTAGACTAGGCGGTGTTGGTGGAGTCTTGCTCCTGGTCTTCGTGGTTGTTTTTCTTCGAAGATTCAGCTCGTCCCTTCGTGGACTTTTATGATGGTGGTTGGGGCGCCCCCATGTTGCGGGGTTGTTTTCCTCCGGCATGTGACTTGTGTCTTCTTCTCGAGACTTGTCACGCGATTGTTCGGAGGGTTTCTCGGGCCGTTTCGGTTTCTCCTTTTAGGCCCTCTAGCGTTGTCTTTTCTTAGACATGCTAGTGTAATTTGGTGGAGTCGTGCTCAGAAAGAGTTGTTCTAACTTCGGGGTTGCCGCTTCGGGCTAGGGCTCTCCCATGCTGCCCGATGGACTATTCACATGACGTCCCTTGTAAGGTTCTCGGTCCGGGCCCATTTAAGTGCATCATGGTTGAAGGTCAAGATGGTTGGGTTCCTATTTCATAACACCGCAATCCACCTTGCCCGGTTTGGGCTGCTACGCTTCGAGAGACTTGTGTGAGACGATGGGTTTCTATTTCACAACACTACACCGTTCACGCCCGATTCGAAAGGCCGTCGCCGTCATTGGACATAGTGGCACTTTACGGACCTCGATGGCCTCTGCGACCTAGGCGGGCCGATCCCAACGTCCTCTTTTCTCAAGAGTCGAAGTTCATGATCTTCCGCTAGGATTTAAGGTGTGGACGCTATTCCAGAGCTAGGACGTCGCGTGGTTCCACCCTTGGAATTTGACCTCCGTTCTGGTGGTCGGGGTTGCCTTCTTTTGGTCGACTTCTTTCCATGAAGCGCCAATTCGGGCTGTTTGTTCTTCTCCCTTGGGAGGCATGCGGCTTTACTCTTGGCGACTTGTTTTGGTTGAAGCACTTGGCAGCCGCGTATTTGGTGACCTTTCCCTTGTTGGTTGGTCCAGGATTCTTCTCAGGCTTGGTCTTCTTCTTGTTGAAGTGTCAGAGAGTTGTTTTTGCGTTCTGCTTCTTCTCTGTTGCCTTGAGTTCCTCTGATTACGGATAGAACCTTCTGAGTTGGCTTATGTGCCAGGAGTTTCTGATTTCTTCTCCTTGCATGGTCATCAGTTCGTAGGTTCCTGGTCCCAGTACTCTTTTGACGATGTATGGTCCTTCCCATGGGCTGAGCAACTTGTGCTTGCCTTCCGTCTTTTGATTTCTCTTGAGTACTTGATCTCCTGGGTTGAGGTTTCTTGGACGTGTGCTCTTGTCATAATGCCTTCTTAGTCCTTGCAGATATCTTGCGTTCTGGAGGATTGCATTCGATCTGACTTCTTCTACACAGTCGATTTCTAGTCTTCTTGTCTGTTCTCCTTCTCCTTCTTCAAATTGCTCGATCCTTGGAGAGCTCCATATGAGATCTGCCGATAGAATGGCTTCTGATCCATATGTTAGGAAGAAGGGTGAGTATCCTGTTGCTCTGCTGATTTGAGTTCTTAGGCCCCAGACGACTTTTGGAAGTTCTTCAATCCATTTTGCACCGTAGTCTTTGAGTTCTTCATATAGTCTTGGCTTTAGTCCGGCAAGGATGAGTCCATTAGCTCTTTCGACTTGTCCGTTAGCCTGAGGATGTGCCACAGAAGCGTAGTCTATCTGTATGCCACAATCTTGTGCCCAATCTTGAATTCTATAGCCGTGAATGGTGATCCGAGGTCGGTGATGATCCCTGTTGGGCATCCCGAATCGTGCATGATCTCTTGGATGAACTTGACCGCCTTTGGTGGGTGAAGGTGACCAATGGCTTGTATTCTATCCATTTGGTGAATTTGTCGATGGCGATGTAGATGTATTCGTATCCTCCTTTGGTTCTTTTAAGTGGTCCGACTTGATCCAGTCCCCAGCACGAAAAATGCCATGATGGTGGTATGCAGATTAAGTTGTGAGCTGGCACATGCGCTTGTCTTGCGAACATCTGGCATCCTTTGCATCTTCGACGAGTTCTTCTCAAGGCGTCTTTGAGTGTTGTTGGCCAGTAGTATCCGGTTCTGAATGCTTTTCCCATGAGGGTTCTTGACGCTGCGTGGTTTCCACAAAGCATCCATAGTGGATTTCTTGTAGGATGTCTTTTTTCCTTCTTGAGCTTATGCATTTGAGTAGTACACCCGATGATCTTTGCTCTCTTGTAGAGCTTGTCTCCGATGAGCACGTAGTTCTTGCTTCTTCTCAAGATCCTTGTTGCTTCAGCTTTGTCATCGGGTAGCGTCTTGTTCTTGATGAAGTTAATGATGTCTTAGATCTAGGGAGTTGTTCTGCGACCTGGAGAGATTATCATTACGCCATCTAGGGCTGATTGCTCCATGCTGTCTTCTTCTGGGTTCCCTTTGATGGATGGTTTCAAGAGCTCTTCGACGAATACTCTTGGTGGGACTTGTGCTCTGTCAGATCCGAGTTTGGCTAGCACGTCTGCCGCCACATTCGCATCCCTGGCAGGTGCAGGATTTCTAGGCCTTGGAAGTTCTTTTTCGACTAGCGCAATAGAGGCCCATGTTGTCCTTTGTGCAGTCCCAGTCCTTGTTGACTTGATTGATGACAACAGCGGAGTCGCCGTATACTTGTAGTCTCTTGATTCCCAGAGTTCTTGCTATCTTGAGGTCGTGGATGAGTGCTTCATATTCAGCCTCGTTGTTTGTAGCTTGCCACATGATTTGCAGCACGTACTTGAGTTGTCTTCCTTCTGGAGATATGAATAAAATCCCGGCTCCTGCCCCCCCTAGCTTCAACGATCCATCGAAGTACATGTTCCAATGCTTCTTGAAGTCGTTGGATATGGGTTGTTGGAGCTCCGTCCATTCCGTGATGAAATCTAGAAGTGCCTGGGATTTGATTGCTCTTCTTGGGGTGAACTCTAGATTCAATGCTCCGAGTTCTACTGCCCACTTTGATATTCAGCCTGTTGAATCTCTGTTCCTCAGGATATCGCCTAATGGTGAGTCAGTCACTACTGTAATCTTGTGGCTGTCGAAGTAGTGTCGAAGCTTCCTTGATGTGATCAGTATGGAATAGAGTAGTTTTTGTACGTGAGGGTATCGAGCCTTGGACTCGGATAGAACCTCGCTCACGTAGTAAATGGCCTCCCGAACTTTTTGCCGAGTTGTCGGGCTCTTCTCTCTCCACGATGATTCTTTGGGCGACGACCCTTTGTATTTGTTCTTTGCTATGTAGAGCAGGAGTTCTTCTTGATCCTTTGGAGGTGTTAGGACTGGAGCTGTTGTAAGGTATTGTTTGAGTTCTTCAAACGCCTTGTCCGCATCATCCGTCCATTTGAATTCTCCTTTGGTCTTGATGAGTTTGAAGAAGGGTAGCCCTTTCTCTCCAAGTTTGGATATGAATCGTTGAGTCTTTGCCATGCATCCTGTGAGCTTCGGACATCCTTGACGCCGGGGTTGTGTCATCTCAGTGATTGCTTTGATTTGCTTGGTGCTGGCTTCAATGCCTCTGTTGCTGACCAAGAAACCCAGTAGCTGCCCCGATGGTACTCCAAAGACGCATTTGGTTGGATTGAGCTTCCATTTCCACTTGTTGAGGTTCTTGAAAGTCTCTTCGGATCTTGAATCGAGTTTACGGTTCTCTTGTTTTCACCACTACGTCGTCTATGTATGCTTCGGCATTTTTGCCAATCTGCTCTCCTAAACAAGTCTGTATCGCTCTTTGATACGTTGCTCCGGCGTTTTTCAATCCGAAGGACATTGTTTTGTAGCAGTAGGCACCGAAGGGGGTGATAAAAGAGGTTTTGCTCTGATCTTCTTTCTTCAGCGTGATCTGGTGGTATCCTGAGTAACAATCCAAGAGTGATAATAGAGCTGATCCTGCTGTGGAGTCCACTATCTGGTCGATCCTTGGTAGCCCGAAGGGATCTTTTGGGCAGTGTTTGTTCAGGTCTGTGTAGTCCACACACATTCGCCAATCTGAGGTGTTCTTCTTCTGGACCAGAACTGGGTTGGCTAGCCAGTCAGGATGTAGGATTTTCTCGATGAATCCTGCTGCGAGTAGTTTCACAATTTCCTTCTTGATGGCTTCCTTCTTTTTCTGGTGAGAACCTCCTTAGTCTTTGCTTGATGGGTTTGGATCCCATATTGATGTCGATTACGTGCTCGGCCAGCCTCTCCTTGGGACAGGGCATGTTTGCCGGTTTCAGTGAATATTTTCGATCTTTGCCTTAGGAAGCTGGTGAGCGCGAAGTTCCTATTTTGGAGATAGATGGGCGCTGATGATCGCCGTCTTGGATGGATCGCCCAACTGTAGGTCGATGTGCTTGACGTCGGCTTCTTACTCGTGGGATCGGGGATTGCTTGCTTCTTGGCTGGTATCTCGAGTTCTTACGGATTTGTCTCCTCTCGCCATTTGGTTGAGTTCCTTTTTCTCCAAGAGCTCTCCCGTCTTGCTTGCAATCTCCACGGCTTGTACGTCACACTCGAAAGCCTTTTTAAGGTCCCCTTTGATGGAGAGAACCCCAAATGGTGCCGGCATCTTTAGTAGAAGATACGGGTAGTGTGGAATAGCCATGAATTTTGCAATAGCAGGTCTTCCCATGATGGCGTGATATGGTGACTCGAGATCCGCCACTTCGAATTTGATGTACTACGCCCGATGGTGGATGGAGATCCAAATGTGATTTGGCAAGGTGACTTGTCCAAGCGGTATGGCTGCTCGTCCGGGTACTATCCGTAGAAAGGAGTCTTTGGAAGGAGCAATTAACCTCGAGAGGTCTAGTCCCATCTTGTCCAGTGTTTCTAAGAATATGATGTTCAGCCCTGCTCCTCCATCGATCAATGCCTTGGTGACGGTTACTCCAGCTATTGTAGGTTCCAGTACCAAAGGGTACAGGCCAGCGTTGCCCACGCTCGTCCATTGATCCTCCCTGAGAATTGAATCGGGTATTGGGACCAATTGAGGTACCGTGGTGTTGCGGGTTCTGCTGCCATGATTGATCGGAGTGCTAGCTTATCTTGTCTCTTGCTCTTTGATCCGGGTACTCCAGAGAATATGACGTTCAAGGATCTTGTTGCCTTCTAGAAATCCCCCGTCTTTGGCTCTTCGCTGGCTTCTTCTCTGTTTTCTTTATTGTTCCCCTTCGGAGCAGAGTTGTTTCCTCCCTTGTACTTTTCCTGGAATGTGGAACAGTTTCCGAGCGTGTGTTGAGCTCCAGGGTGATAGATCCAAGGTAGGTCTTCTAGCCTGATATTGCTTACATTCTCGTCGCCGTTGTTCTTTGTTGTTGAACCTTTGTTTGTAGGGTTTCTTTGACTTCTCCGCCATTGCGGCGGTGTTATGCGGTCCTCGCTTCTTTTTCTTTGTTGAGGGTTGTTACGCTCTTTCTTGGGCCTTCGAGTTCTTTCTTTTCGAAAGCGATCTCGGGTTCTTTCTTCGGCTCTGATCATCTTCTCAACAGTAAGCTTGAACTGTTTGTTTGTCCTTGGGTTGTCTTTGTAGAAATTCGAGAACTGCCATCTTGAGAAAATTCCATTGCCGAAGGCGTCTATCACTTCCCTTTCGGTGATATCATGTACTTGGGATCTCATCTCCCCAAATCTTCGGTAGTAATCTCTCAAGGATTCTCCCGGCTTCTGCTTGAGGCTTTTCAGCTCGGCTGAGTAATAGGATGGGTGATGATTCTGCTGAGGGATTCTTTGCGAGAATGCTTTTACGCAAGTCTTCCCGATATCGGATTGAGCCCTCTTCGATCTTGTCGAACCATTGGAGCGGTAGAGCCTCTAGGGCCATGGGGAAGAAGGCGGCTTTTGCGTCATCATCTCCTCCGGCCCGGTTCGATGGATTGCGAGTAGACTACGAGCCATTGTCTTGGCTCTGTTTTTCCCATCGTATTTCGAGTGGTTTGAAGGTTTGAACTTTGGGGGTAGTTTGACCTCTTGCAATCTTTCATAAAGCAAGAAAATCTGTCGTAGCTTTCCGTCGTTCTTTCTTCAAGTCCTCCCCGAGGTTCTTCCTCCTCTTGGATGAGTTCCGGTAGGTCGATATGTTGACTCTGCGACTTCTTCTTGTCGGCTTGGTCTTCGGCGGGACTTTCCCTCGGGGGTCTCGAGTCTTGTCTACCATCCCTCGGGGTGGCCTGGAGTTATTGGAACCTTCTGGCCTTCCCAGCCCTCGAAGACGTTGGATCGACTTCTTGGTGCGTGAGAGCTATTCACCTTTGGTTGTGATGTTTCGGGATCTCTTTCCACGGGTAGCCTTACGCAAGGCCTCCTTGATGAGCCTCTCCTCGTCATTTAGGTGCATGTAGCGGTCTTGGCGGTCAATCAACCCTTGTAGCCTTTCCCGGGTTGCTCGTTGATCGTCTTCACCTTCTCTTTCGAATTTTAGCCCTTCGTATTCGTGTAGATCGGCTTGGTATTTGTTCAAGGGCTTGCATGCGCGCATTTGCCCTGATTCGGCGTCCTCCCTTTAGCTTGTTCCTTTTCAGCCTTTCTTGACGTTGGTGTTCTCCTTCGTCTTCAAGGGTTCTTTCATCCGCCGAGATGTTTGATAGGCCTTCGTCAGTGGACCTGATGTCAGGGGCATCTGGTCGGTTAAGTGGGGTGCGAGCTATAGCCACCATAAAGATTTCTTTAGCAGCCGTAGCCTTGAGCCGCCACTCCTTCCGTTTGGGGTAGATCCCACGATGTTGGTCCTCCCTGGTCGTCCTTGTTGTCTGACGATCGGCCCTGTCGAGGGTTCTTGGCTAGTGGATGATGCATTCCTCTGGGGTTCTTGTTAAGATGAGCCCTCTTTGCGCGCCCTCAAAGGAATCTCAATCTTCTCTTGAGTCGTCTTGGCGCTTCTTGAATCTGTGACGCTGAGTTGCGTAGCCCTGTAGGGAAGGCGAAAGGTAATCTGGACTGGTGTCGGGGTTATATCGAATTCGCCTTCTTTCCCAGTCGAGGTAGCTTTGATCGAAAAAGTTTCGAGTTGGAGTAATTTCCCTTATCGAGTCGGAGTAGGAGTTGTGCTTCGAGTCGCTCTTGGAGTCCGCTTTTGAGCCCTGGTTGTCCACCTTCCCGAGCTGGTTTTTCGGGTTTGGGTCCTTTGCGTGAGACTCGGGCGGGTTTCGAGCTTGTTCTCCGTCTTCGAGGCGGCCGGTAGCGTCGATTCTTTGGAGCTTCTCGGCGAGTTCTGTTCTTCGATCTTGGGTTCCTCGATGATGTAGCCGAGCCTTGTCGTCGTTATCGACCGCAAGCCCATGTTCGAAGAGATGATCGTCTTCCTCGCCCGGTGAACTCATGATGTCGTGGTCCGGGGACTCGTGCTGAAATTCGGCGAGAGCCCCGGGCGCGCCCGGTTGTCGATGTTTTACGACCGAGAGCCTGCCACGGGGTGAACCGGGCGGTTTGTTCGGGCCTCGGCGCTGAACAGGAGCCCGGCGGTTTGTTGCGGCGGTGACATTGAGAGTATGGTTTTTATACTGGTTCGGGCCCTCGATCAAGGATCGAGTAAAGACCTTTACGTCCAGTCGGCGTGAGCCTGTTTTTTGATTGATGGGGTTAGCCGGGAATCGGCTATGAAGCTTATAGCGCTTGGTCGTGGCCAAGCTTGTGTTCTATCGCGTTCGTGCTCTCCTCTACGAGGTGTTCCTTGGACACCTTTTATAGTCTAAGGAGCCAAGGAACTGCGCTACGATCCTAGTCGGATATAGAGAGGGTTGTCCGTAGAGGAACCGAACACCCGAACTCTAAACAAGGTAACCTGACTAGTGTTCTATCCTAATTACAACAGAAGTCACCGTAGCTATGCTTCCATTGCCTTCTGGGAGTTGTTTGTGGCCGCAGGCTAGGATAGAACCCTGCGAACAACTCAGTAGAGTTCTTTGGTGATCCTGTATCCACACTCATCATTTCATAAGATAGAGAATATAATCAAAATATGAGATACACATTACCTTTCTTGGAGTCCTCCCCCAAGCTAGCTCTTTACTTACCTTTCATGGTTGTGCTAGCTTGTGCGCAATAATGATTTGAGTTGTGATTGGTCGCGTGGTTGGAGGCTCCCCCAAGCTTGTATTTTGATGTCATCACAAAAACAGGACAAAGAACTTGGGGTTGAAAGGTTTATCTCCTCTTCTCTCATTTCTCCTCCTTCTCTTTTCCCCCCTTTCTTTTATTATTATTTTCTCTCTTTTTTTTTTGATTGTCAACTCTGTTGTCATCTTTAAGACTTACCCTTATGAAGTTTTGACACATTCCTACAGGGGTTAGTCCAATGGTCGACCAAAATCTACACTAGCAGTTTTGGGTTCACAAACCAAACTCGACTCCATGTCTAATCTGATCAAGGTAGACTTTTTGACCTAAGCACCATGCTTAATTCAAAAAGGCCTATGGATGTATGATCAACATGTATGACCAAAACTTCCAAACCAAAGCATGCTGATATAGAAAAAGGAAGTATGAAAAGATGCACAAGATTCATTGTTGATATTTCTAACACGATCCAAATTAGGAAGGCGAAAGAAATATATATGGGATATCTACCTAATCATGTTAGCTTGGATTTGGAATTAATCTCATGATCCAACAAAGCGAAGTTAGGCGGTGTTAGTAGTGGGATGTATCTTAGCATCATTATCCATAGTGGAGTTAATCTCACCAGGATATGTACTCAAGGTATACCACTCATTTCTAGGCATTACCTATACACTAGTCTGTCACCCTAGCAATAACGCTCAAAGAAATGCGGGTATGGTATTCTTGATAGGCCTTGATAAAAGAATGAACATGATATCTGCAAACACACAGATAGAAATACCATCGTAGCACTTCACTGGGAGTAATCCAGGTATCGTATTTATATTTTACCATAGGGAAAGGGAGTCTATGGAAAGTAGAGAGAAAAGGGTATCTAATGATTTAGGAAGTGATTTATTTATGAGATCCACTTGCAGTTGTATAATGCAGAGTAGCCATATGCATCTAACATTACTCAATAGGATAAGTCACAAGATAAAGATAATTATATAAATGATAACTACCCAAGTCTAAGATCATCATATGCCACTAGTATCATACGAGCTATTAACATGTTATAGAAAGAATAGAAAGAATATTCCTAAGATACTCCTAATCATATGTCAATGAATACTACAATTAGTGCAATACATCTAGCTATCATGGCAAGGTTGCATTACATCTACACATGGTAAGCATTACCAATGACAACCAAGGACAAAACTTGATCATCACCGTAATTAAAGCTCAACTAGTCTTACATTTGAAGGGTGGATTCCAAAGAACTCAACAGGACTGTCACTCCCGCGATCTACCACACGGCCCGGAATGTAGGGTGCGATTGCAGATAAACGTTGTATAAACACCATGTTTACACATTGCTTATCACCCACAAAGTGATCATCTACGTGGATGCTATACAATTCCGTGCATAAAATATAAGACAAACTCGCTAAACTAAATATATAATCATAGCATGCATAAACACATATCAATAAGAATATAATCATTATAAAGATCAAAGTCATAACAATTGTATTACGAATATAATAGTACTTACGGTCGAATACAAGAGAGAAGTCCTTGTGGCTTCTTGACTATCAGGAACTCAAGATGAACTTGATCTTCCTCTAGAACTAACTAAGTAGCTAATTGCTTCTAATATGATGAACTAGGGCTTAGGTCTAGACTTGGTTGGACTTGAGTTGAGCTGAACTCAATGATAATGACTTGGTATGAATTAGAAATGACTTAGGGTTTCACCCTGGGGTCAGGTGGTCTTCTTATATAGCACTTGGCGATGAACATGGACCCTTGGATCAAACCGACCTTCAATAACGGTGTAGATACAGCGTCAAGATCGGTGGTAAACCGACATAAAAATGTGAGGCTGACTGGTGGGACCCACCTGGCGGCCGGCCTAAGTGGCTCTGGCGGCTGCCAGGGTCCAGAAGCTTCTCAGCTTCCTGTTTCTTCTGGTGTCCTCTGGTACCTTCTAGAGTGTTTTAGTCCACATTTTAGGTTGAGTTACTTCACGGTCAAGTCTTGTCATCATATGTGATGTATATTAGGAACTTTCTCCATTCTTCTACGCATTTATCTGTTAAGTCCCTAGAAAGTCACGAGAATACCAAAACTCGTGGAAATTATGTTAGTTAGACCCCTAGACTTATGTTGACATCTAACTTAAGCCCTTATTTCATGTTAATTGATTAATAATATTATGCTATAACAGTGTCAACATTCATCCAACAGAGGCAGACAAAAAAATATTTTATTTTTATTTATTATTTTTTTGTAAGCATCATGGAGTTATTATTGGGAGATTATTATGGTAAACAAAAATAAAAGATAACTACCGATTTACCTTCGGCAAGGAATCACCTTTTAAAGTCATTTGGCGGGACTCTTCTTATTGGGTGAATGCTCAACACAACATGTTATTGACGATGATATGGTTTACAAAGTGGCCATTCAACATGGCGTTACAAAGGATGTCGGGGGTATTTATAGTCCCCCGGCCGTAGTTGTACAAGAATATTAAGAATCCCGAAGTGACTCTCTATAATACATTTTTCTTGGCGAAGATGTATTCTATCTTCGGCGCTTCTTCTAAGGTGATCTTCTGTCTTCGCAATGCTTTTCGCTCCTTCTGAAAGCAGCACTCCGACTTCACAGCGAAGTTGCTATGATCATCTTCGCTTGGATTTGTCTTTGATTTTCCTATTTCATTCTTGTTGCCCTTCCGCGAAGCCAAAGTCTCGCGAAGTCACCTTCGTTGTATTACTTAACTTTTGTTTTGTAAATGACCCGAGCACCCTGAAATCTTCAAAGTTTGGGACGAAAGTTAAAATAGAAATCAAATTGACCCCTCGTGGGCGAAGGCCGACTTCAAAGGCATGAAACCCACGAATCATAAGTTTTTTACGAAAAACTTTGTTTGAATCCAAAACATCGTCCCCGGACTTTGAAGTTGGTCTTTTTGATTTTGATTTTGACTTTGAGTTTTTGTTTTCTCAGGTATGTCATTCTTTCGAAGTGGGTTTGTATTAATTTCTTCTTTTCTTCTTTTTATGTTTCCGAATCTTATTTTTTCTTGTGCTTTAAGATGGTGAATGATAACGAAGACACTGTTGTGTCTCAAGAGGAAGAGATTGAGGAGCCATCATCTCAGAATCGAGAGAATGAGAATTTCGACGAAGGTTTAAGCGAAGTGTCGCCTTCGTGAGTCGGAGCTCTGGCGCACGATGACGGGATCTCTCTAGTATTTGGCCGTAGCAAAATGACTCAATCAGAATTTCAGAGGATGGTGAAAAGTGGGATTTTGAGGGAGGGTCAATACAGGCCGGCGGAGCCGGATGAGAAAACTCCGAATCCAAAACCCGATGAATGTGTAGTCTTTAGAGATTTGTTCACGGTGGTCTTCGCATGCCTCCTCAAAATTTCTTAGAAGAAGTTTTTAAGAGGTACAATATCGAAATGCATCATCTTACACCTAATGCAATAGTTAAATTGTCAGTTTTCTTTTGGGCCGTGCGGAGTCAAGAAGCGAAGCCAGACATAGATGCTTTTTGTACTTTGTATGAACTGCATACTCGGTTTCGTTCGAGAAAAAATTGATCGGCGCCAAGATTTGTGAAGCTTTACTTTGGATGTTGCAGTTTTAAAAGCGCCCGAGGACAAAAACAAATCTCTCCCGCCTCGAAGAACAAGTGGGCGGATGGCTGGGTATGACTCCTTTGGTTTTACCACAAAGTCCCTATGGTTGAAGAATGTAACAGTACCTTCTAGATTATAGGGCCCACATACATATATCATTGTCCCAAAGACCTCGATAAGGTGTATATGTACCAAATGATCTAGAAAGCACTATTGTATTGTCCGCGAGGATCTCATCATTTCTGATCATTGCAAAGCATCACGACAATTTATTCAAATATATTCTGAGTAAACAATGAAGTCTTACATAACTTAACTTTACAAACGAGTTTCAAACTTAAGTAAACTTATTATAAAACCATAGTAGTAGAGTTTCAACAAAATTAACATAAGACCCCTGCCCAAGGGTCACCATCTACTCCTCCTCATCTTCCATCCGGAAAAAGCAGGTCATGCAACAAGGACCAACACACATGTGGCCCCGACCCCTCACCGCAACAAGGGTCAAAGAACCCGAGTGCGGGAGTACTCAACAAGACTTAACCGACTAAAAGAAAATAGGTGAAGACTTAGGAATGCTGGTTATAGGAAAGGTATTAGCAAGGACTCATTTGCATAAAAGCTTACTAAGAGTAGATCCTTACTTTCAAAGTTTTATTTCAACTTTAGTGAAACCTCTCATCTAGGTGATCATCTACTAAGCAATCACTTCTTAACCAACTCCTTTTTAAACTACATCAAGGTTCCATAATTCAACTACGATGGAGGTGCGAGGATCAAGTCTCCTTATATCGTAGAGAGCAACGGCGATTCGAATCACTTGTAACCCGGTGGGGATACCTCACCACACGATATATGTAGCACCAAAGCTTGCATATATCAACCATCTCCCAGTTCGGTCCAAAACGGGACCGCGTCCTACGCCACCCGAGAATACAGTACACCTCCATCCTGGGACTTTAACCCACCGAGGGTATCTTGTACTCCCGCCATCTCTCCACTCCCGGTCTTGGGTTTATGCGTTCGATTTAGCACACCCCCCGAGATCAAGCTTACCCAAAGTATGTGGCGGTATACAAAGTTCATGATCCAAGGGCCTTCCAACGGACGGTCCTTAACCATTTTTTAGGAAACACTACAAAGAGACTCCCTTCTCAATGCAAGTTACCCGACCGGCCTCAACTTAACTTATCTCTCACATTCTAAGTGTGAATCATCATTGAAGAACTTTGTAAACATTGTAAAAGCATTCTAACTTTTAAGCAAAGCATAGCGTCTAGCTCTTTTTGAAATAAAACAAGGTTATCAAGGATGATAATTCAATAACAAGGATGGTTATGCATCAAATAGGTAATCACTCAACTCCTATTCACCTAATGCATCATATCATCAACATAAGTGTGTAAAACTTTGTAAATAATCAAGGAAGGTTTAAATGTATCCGGGGCTTGCCTTGGAAGTAACACTTTCGGGCTCGGGATCGATCCACGGATGTCAAATCCCACTTGGACCGGGTTCACAATCTCCTCGAAACTTCTTCAACTTTGAAGTTCCCACTATCGTTCTCTACACGAAGATAATGCATGCTTCAACATGATGCCGAAATGATAAACATGATGCTTTGAAGTGCATGGAATTTAAACAACAACTTGAGTGCAACTTTCCTTCACGATAAAGTTGCAACCTAACAAAACCAACTTGTTGAACTACTCTAAAGATATCATCACCATTGCCTAAGGAGTTCTCAAGGACCATCTTACTCAAGTAAAATTCTAACTCACAAAACAACACAACATATCTACATCAAACAACATCTAATTTCTCTAAATAAAACAAAGTATAAAATAGAAAATAATTTAACTAATTCAAACTGACCCCAAACTTTTTTTCTACAGGTAGGTCTTATCATAAAAGAGTTCTAAATAAAATTTCATGAATTTTGGAAGTATAGATTAATTTATAAAATTCACCAAAGATCCATTTTTTTAATTAAAGCTGTTAATTTTAGAACATGACAAAACAGGTCAAAACTTAAGTTTAAAATTTTTCCTACATTCTAGACATCTTGAAAAGCATCCACAAAAATTTTCATAATTTTCTAAGCTTTGTATAATTTTCTATGAATTTTGGAAAGATACGCACTATTCATACTTGAAGAAAATAGAAAACATTTTAAAATAGAAAATCGGTCACTGGGCGATTCCGCCCAACACGGCCGGCCTTTCCAAAGAACGCTGGTCGGCCCAAAATACCGGGCCGCGACGGCGGGCCGGCGCCGGCCGGCGGGATCTTCGCCGGCGGCGGGTTCCCGGCGGCGGGCGGCGGCACGTGATCCCGACATCGAGGCGACTCGGCTAGGGGACAAACACGACGGAAAGCGGACACGGGCGCATCCACACGACAATGGCGGCCCGGCGGCGCTGTGAGTCACGGCGAGGCTCGTCGGAGCCTTCCCTGACCAAGGTAGGAGCACTGGCTAGTCCAGCACCATCGGGCGAACCCGAGCTCCCAGCTAAATGGCCAAAAACCGACCCTATGCACGAGCAGCACGACGCGCGGCGGCGCGGTCATGGCGGACCACGTCGGCATCGACGTTCCGACGACCCTAACGTGCTAAGCTTCAAAACAAAAGGTCCTACAGCGGCGCTAGGACATGGGGATTACGATGCTCACGGTGGTTTGGTTGAAGACGGGACGGAGCAGGGTGGTCGACGACGGCGGCAACTTTGGCGGCGGTCTCCGGTGCTCACGACGACGTTCCGGTGCGGCGGGACCTCGGCTGTGGAAACGAGCGAGCGCATCACGACTAGAACATCAAGGCGATTTCGAAACATGGGTTGGTTTGCGGCGAAGCTCACCAGAACGGCCTGGCGACGGCAACCCGAGCTACGGCGGAGCTCCGGCCGGAGAGGAAGAAGACGGCGTCGGGCGAGTGACTCCGGCTACAATTTGCTGTGGTTTTGAGTGCGTTGGAAGCGCAATGGAATTGCGACGAGGCGTGAAACGCGCTAAAGGCGAGAGACGGGGTGAAGCTCGTCAATTTATAGGAGGAGAGGGCGGTCGGCCGGCGGTGGATGTGGATGTCCATTTGGAAAAGCCGGGCCGTGGGGGCCCTCCTTGTGCCGGGGATAAGAATGGGATGGGGCGAGGACACGCGGCGGCTCGGTTGACACGTCGGGGCGACGCGGCACGACGAGGCGGTGGAGGAACGGCGAGGCGGCCACGCCGACGAACGACGGGGACCGGCTGCCCCTGTTCTGGCGGCGGCGAATGGCGGCTTCCTATGGCCTTGACCACGGCGACAACGCTACCGGGCGGTGGCCTCGACACGTCTGGCCGGAGCCGACGCGGCTAAGCGGCGGGGACCGGCGAGAAGCACCGGGAAGGGCGGCCGTCGGCAAGCAGCTGCGTGGCACGGCAGCCCTGCCCTGTTCCCTCCCCCAATTTTTTTCGATTTCCAAACCCTAGCTTTCTAAATTCCAAATTACTTTCAAAATTGAACTACACTCAAAAATCTCCAAACATGACTTTTGCATAATTTTTCGAGATCTACATTTTTCTCAATTGGCAGATTTCCTAATTCGGCCTCTAAGATAGACTTCTTGAAAAATCAGATTTGAAATTCAAATTAGGATTTGAAATTACTTTAAAAATTTTAACTAAACTTGAAAAACTCATAACATCAACTTTGTTCACCTCAAAAAGATCTACAAGGTTGATGTTGGAAGTTTTCCCAAATTTTGCTTAAATTTGGAATAATTTTAAAAGGGGCTAAACTAGGGTTTTGGAAAGCTAGGATTTTCACATGAAATAACACTCAATTCAACATTCAAATTGCATTTCCAATCATTTAACACACATTGCATTGAAGTAAACTCATTTTAGTGAATGCATGACAAGGTTCTCAAAATTGATGCTTTGCAATGCATATGATGACATGGCCAATTTTAGTGATATAACACTGGGTGTTACAAAGAAAATCGTGGCAAAAAAGGGGTTGTGTGTCGATGTTTTACGACCAAGAGCACGCCATCGGGTGAACCGGGCAGTTTGTTCGGGCCTCGACGAACACGGAGCCCGGCAGTTTGTTGCGGTGACATTTGGGTTTTTATCTTGGTTCGAGCCCTCGATCAAGGATCGAGTAAAGACCTTTACGTCCGGTCGGCTGAGCCTGTTTTTGATTGATGGGGTTAGCCGGGAATCGGCTATGAAGCTTACAGCGCTTGGTCGTGGCCAAGCTTGTACTCTATGCGTTCGTGCTCCCCTCTACGAGGTGTTCCTTGGCCGCCTTTTATAGTCTAAGGAGCCAAGGAACTCGCTACGATCCTAGTCGGATCTGAGGAGAGGGTTGTCCGTAGAGGAACCGAACACCGAACTCTAAACAAGGTAATCGACTAGTGTTCTATCCTAATTACAACGAAGTCACCGTAGCTATGCTTCCATTGCCTTCGGGAGTTGTTTGTGGCCGCAGGCTAGGATAGAACCCCGCGAACAACTCGATGTAGAGTTCTTTGGTGATCCTGTATCCACAAGCCCCCGAGCATCTCAAGGTCGAGTTACGAGAGTTGTCTTGCTCTTCTCGGGCGAGGCCTTGATATGGTCTTCAAGATCATCTTACGGAGTGCAATTTTGAAAAAGTGCACCCGTAGGGTGTAGCCCCGAGCTTCTTGCTTTTTGGCACAAAGAGCTGGAAGGTCTTTGAGTTCTTCTCCTCCGTCTTCGAGTTCTTCTCGTCGATGCGGGCTCATCTTTCTTGAAAGGAGAGCCTTGTTCCGCTTAGCCCCGAGCATCTCGGGGTTTGAGTCATGGGAGCTATCCGCTCTTCTCGGATGTGGCCTTGACGCGGTTCTTGTCGTCTTCGTGCGGTGTGCACTTTTGTAAAAAAAGTGCACCCGTAGGGTGTAACCCCCGAGCTTCTTGCTTTTTGGTACAAAGAGCTGGAAGGTCTTTGAGCTCTTCTCCTCCGTCTTGAGTTCTTCTTCGTTGTCGAGCTCCTTTGAAAAAATCGTGCCCCGGGTATCCTGTAGCCCCCGAGCATCTAAGAGTTCTTTTGTAGATAGAGCTCTTAGAGGTTCTTCCTTTTTCTGGAATTTTGACCGTTTCTCTTTTTTTCCGTGCGGTCACGGGAGTCCAAAGGCGCTTTTACCGTGCTCCATTTTTCGGGGAAACGTCGGTGCATGGCAGTCATTGCCATAAATTCCATCTTGTGTTATTTGAGGTGACCGCTCCTTTTTCTTTGGTTGCCTCGTCTTCGTGGACTGGTCCATAGGCATCTTTGGTTTTGCCTATAAATATGGCCCTTCTTGCTTCGGTGAAAAACCAGTGTCTTTCTTCTTCTCTCGCTTCTTCTTTCTCTTGGACTATCTCTCTTCTTGTAGAAAAAAGCTTCTTTGTGAGCTTCTGATCCATGGCGGTTCTCTTGAGTGAGTTAGATCAGCCTCCTGGCTTCTTCTTGATCCTTCTGAGGTTCTTACGTGAGTGAGGGATGTCTTGTGAAACGGAGTAGAAGGGGACTACTCCGGCGGTGGCTCCACTCTTGGGACGTGGCTAGTGGTGGGAAAGGGATGCCTTGTGATTGGGACGCGATCTTCTGAGATCGAGTTTTCCTTCGCTCCGTCGTCCTATCCCACTTCGCTGGCCTCCGATGATGAGTTGGGCAGACTACTTCCAGTTGCTCTTTAGCTTGAGGAGGGCCGAGGTGCTTTTTTGGTTGGCTAGTCTGATCCTCACGATGTCCATCGGCTCGAGTTTCTTGGAGGGGATAGCACCTGCTGTCTCGTTCAAGGGGGTTATCTTTCCCTAGATTCTTGCCTTTGAGTCTTGAGGGACTGCCGTTGATGCACTCTTGTGGTACTTTGCTCCTTCCCAGGGTGTTGTGCCAGCGAGGGTTCTTTTTCCCTAGTCCAGCAGCTTTGGAACTCTGTGGTCCGTTGGTTCCCTGTTTCTTCTAGGTCCTTCGGGCTTCCGGTACTTCTGTGCAGATGCTGATTCCTCCGTGGTCTTCTTAGCGCTCTTTGGTGCTTTGAGTTTCCATTCAAGGGTCTTGACTTCTTAGTCGAGATTTGGAGGGATCTTCTTCTTGGCGGTTGAAGTCGGCTTGGTGGAGTTTGGAAAGCAGTCCCTGGCGCTATATCTTCGTCTCTCTTGGACACGGGCTCCTTTGCCTTCTTGGAAGTACTCTTCAGAGTTGTTGGACTCCTGGTCTTCTTTGTATCTTGTACGTGGGCGTTCTTGTTGGGCTCCCCGTGCATCTGAGTCTTCTTTGTATCTTGTAGGGAGTTGTTTCCCATGTAACTTGTAATCTTCAAGATGCTTAATAAAGATGTTTGTTCCTTATCCATCTTGTAATTGTTACTTCTTGTACTGATCTGCCTTCGTGCAGACTTGTTGCAGTTTGTTCTCTCGCTTGCTCTTGAAGTGGTCGTCCGGGTTGTTTTCATTAGATGACTTGTTGTTTTTGCGCCTTTAGAGTTCTTCCTTAGGCTCCCGGCTCCTGTCTCCTTGTAGACTCGTGCCGAGTTGTTTGGAGTCATGCTCTATGACATCAGTGTTGTTTCGTCTGATGATTCAGCTCGCCTTTCTGTAGACTTGGCTGTAGATAGGTTGAAGTCTTGCTTCGAGTCGTCGGGGTTGTTTTCCGACTTGTCGCCTTGTCTTCTTGTACACCCCTTGGAGATAGCATAGGATCTTGTCCTCGTGCGCCTTTGGGTTGTTTCTTCCTTGGCGCGTCGACTAGCCTGTTCATAGGTCTTGCCGTAGTAGATTGGAGTCTTGCTCCAGTGCTTCAGAGTTCTTTCTTCTGAAGGAATTAGCTTGCCTTTCTCTGTAGACTTGGCTGAAGGTAATTCTGAAGTTCTCCTCCTGAATTCCAGGGTTGCTTCTCTTGAAGTATCAGCCCGCCTTTTCTGTGGACTTGGCTGAGGATAGTTGTAGAGGTCTGCTCCGTTTTATCAGTGTCCATATCCTCTGACAAATGACTTCTGTCTTCTTCTTTAGACTTGTCATGATGATTGGAGTCTTGCTCCTGGTCTTCAGGGTTGTTTCTTCTGAAGATCCAGCTCGTCTACATATGCTTTGGCATTTTTGCCAATCTGCTCTCCTAAACAAGTCTGTATTGCTCTTTGATACGTTGCTCCGGCGTTCTTCAATCCGAAGGACATTATTTTGTAGCAGTAGGCACCGAAGGGGGTCATAAAAGAGGTTTTGCTCTGATCTTCTTTCTTCAGCGTGATCTGGTGGTATCCTGAGTAACAATCCAAGAATGATAGTAGAGCTGATCCTGCTGTGGAGTCCACTATTTGGTCGATCCTTGGTAGCCCGAAGGGATCTTTTGGGCGTGTTTGTTCAGTCTGTGTAGTCCACACACATTCGCCAATCGAGGTGTTCTTCTTCCGAACGAGGCCGGGTTGGCTAGCCCGGTCGGGATGTAGGATTTCTCACGATGAATCTGGCTGCGAGTAGTTTCACGATTTCCTTCTTGATGGCTTCCTTCTTTTCTGGTGAGAACCTTCTTAGTCTTTGCTTGATGGGTTTGGATCCCATATTGATGTCGATTCGTGCTCGGCCGGCTCCCTTGGGACACCGGGCATGTCCGCCGGTTTCAGCGAATATTTCTTTGTGCTTTGCCTTAGGAAGGCTGGTGAGCGAGTTCCTATTTTGGAGATAGATGGGCGATGATCGCCGTCTTGGATGGATCGCCCGTCGTAGGTCGATGTGCTTGACATTAGCTTCTTACGGTGGGATCGGGATTGCTTGCTTCTTGGCCGGTATCTCGAGTTCTTCGGATTTGTCTCCTCCGCCATTTGGTTGAGTTCCTTTTTCTCCAAGAGCTCTCCGTCTTGTTTGCAATCTCCACGGCTTGTACGTCGCACTTTCGAAAGCTTTTTGAGGTCCCCTTTGATGGAGAGAATCCCAAATGGTGCCGGCATCTTTAGCGAGAAGATACGGGTAGTGTGGAATAGCCATGAATTTTGCGATAGCGGGTCTTCCCATGATGGCGTGATATGGTGACTCGAGATCCGCCGCCGAACTTGATGTACTCTGTCCGGTAATTGGTTGGAGATCCAAATGTGGTGGCAAGGTGACTTGTCCAACTGGTATGGCTGCTCGTCAGGGTACTATCCCGTAGAAAGGAGTCTTTGGAAGGAGCAAATAACCCGGGAGAGGTCTAGTCCCATCTTGTCCGGTGTTTACGAGAATATGATGTTCAGCCCTGCTCCTCCATCGATCAATACCTTGGTGACGGTTACTCCGGCTATTGTAGGTTTCAGTACCAAAGGATACTGACCCGGCGTTGCCCCACACTCGTCCATTGATCTTCCCCGGTGAATTGGATCGGGTATTGGGACCAATTGAGGTACCATGGTGTTGCGGGTTCTGCGCGCCATGATTGATCGGTGCTAGCTTATCTTGTCTCTTGCTCTTTGATCCGGGTACTCCGGAAGAGAATATAACGTTCAAGGATCTCGTTGCTTTCCGGAAATCCCCGTCTTTGGCTCTTTGGCTTCTTCTCTGTTTTTCTTGATTGTTCCCCTTACGGCGAGTTGTTTCCTCCCTTGTACTTTTCCTGGAATGTGGAGCAGTTTCCGGCGTGTCTTGAGCTCGGGGTGATAGATGCAAGGTAGGTCTTCTAGCTTGATATTGCTTCTGTTCCTGCCGCCTTTGTTGTTGTTGTTGAACCTTTGTTTGTATGGTTTCTTTGACTTTTCCGCCATTGCGGCGGTGTTGTGCGGTCCTCGCTTTTTTTCTTTGTTGAGGGTTGTTACGCTCTTTCTTGGGCCTTCGAGTTCTTTCTTTACGGAAAGCGATCTCGGGTTCTTTCTTCGGCTCCGATCATCTTCTCAACAGTAAGCTTGAACTGCTCGTTTGTCCTTGGGTTGTCTTTGTAGAAATCCGAGAACTGCCATCTTGAGAAAATTCCATTGCCGAAGGCGTCTATCACCTCTCTTTCGGTGATATCATGTACTTGGGATCTCATCTCCCCAAATCTTCGGTAATAATCTCTCAAGGATTCTCCGCTACGCTTGAGGCTTTTCAACTCGGCTGAGTAATAGGATGGGTGATGATTCCCGAAGTTCTTTGCGAGAATGCTTTTTGCAAGTCTTCCCGATGATCGGATTGAGCCCTCTTCGATCTTGTCGAACCATTGGAGCGGTAGAGCCTCTAGGGCCATGGGAAAGAAAACGGCTTTTGCGTCATCATCTCTTCCAGCCAGCTCAATGGATTGCGAGTAGACTCTGAGCCATTGTCTTGGCTCTGTTTTCCCATCGTATTTCGAGTGGTTTGAAGATTTGAACTTTGGGGGTAATTTGATCTCTTGCAATCTTTCCGCGAAGCAAGGGAATCTGTCGTAGCTTCCCATTGTCCTTTCTTCAAGTCCTCCTGAGGTTCTTCCTCCTCTTGGATGAGTTCCGAAAGAGGTCGATATGTTGACTCTGCGAATTCTTCTCGTCGGCTTGGTCTTGGAGCGGGGCTTTCCCTCGGGGGTCTCGGTGCTTGTCTACCATCCCTCTGGGGTGGCCTGGAGTTGTTTGAACCTTCTGGCCTTCCTAGCCTCTCGAAGACGTTGGATCGACTTCTTGGTGCATGAGAGCTGTTCGCCTTTGACTGTGACGTTCTGGGATCTCTTTCACGGGTAGCCTTCTGCAAGGCCTCCTTGATGAGCCTCTCCTCGTCATTTAAGTCTTAGCAGTCTTGAGGCGGTCAATCAACCCTTGTAGCCTTTCCCGGGTTGCTCGTTGATCGTCTTCAGCTTCTCTTTCGGATTTTAGCCTCTCGTACTCGTGTAGATCGGCTTGATATTTGTTCATGGCTTGTAGGCGTATGTTTGCCCTGATTCGGCGTCCTCCCTTTAGCTTGTTCCTCTTCAGCCTTTCTTGACGTTGGTGTTCTCCTTCGTCTTCAAGGGTTCTTTCGTCCGCCGAGATATTTGATAAGCCTTCGTCAGTGGACCTGATGTCAGGGGCATCTGGTCGGTTAAGCGGGGCGCGAGCCGTTGCCACCATAATGATTTTCTTGGCGGACGTAGCCTTGGGCCGCCACTCCTTCCGTCCAGGGTAGAACTTGCGATCTTTGGTTTTCCGATCACCGCCGTTATTTTTGACGATTGGCTCCGTCGAGGGTTCTTGGCCGATGGATGATGCATTCCTCACGGGGTTCTTGTCAAGATGAGCCCTCTTTGTGCGCCCTCCAAAGGAATTTCCATTCTTCTCTTCAGAGTTGTCTTGGCGCTCCTTGAATACGCGAACGCCGAGTTGCGTAATCTCGTAGGAAAGCGAAAAGGTAATACGGACTGGTGTCCGGGGTTATATCGAATTTCGCCTTCTTTCCCCGAGTCGAGGTAGCTTTGATCAAAAAAAGTTTCCGAGTTCCCTTATATCGAGTCGGAGTAGGAGTTGTGCTTCGAGTCGCTCTTGAGTCCGTCTTTGGAGCCCCAGGTTGTCCACCTTCCCGAGCCGGTTTCGGGTTTGGGCCCTTCCGGGCGGGTTTTCGAGCAAGCTTCGAACTCGTTCTCCGTCTTTGAGGCGGCCGGTAAGCGTCGATTCTTTGGAGCTTTCGGCGAGTTCGGTTCTTCGATCTTGGGTTCCTCGATGGTGTAGCCAGTCTTGCCGTCGTCGTTGATCTCGCAAGCCCGTGTTCGAAGATGATCGTCTTCTTCACGGAGGAGAGCCCATGATGTCGTGGTCCGGACTCTCGTGCTAAAATTCAATGAGAGCCCCTACGGGCGCACCGGTGTCGATGTTTTATGACCGAGAGCACGCCATGGGGTGAGCAAGGCGGTTTGTTCGGGCCTCGATGAACACGGAGCCCAACGGTTTGTTTGCGCGGTGACATTGAGAGCGGGGTTTTTATCTTTGGTTGGGGCCCTCGATCAAGGATCGAGTAAAGACCTTTACGTCCGGTCGGCGTGAGCCTGTTTTTGATTGATGGGGTTAGCCGGGGAATCGGCTATGAAGCTTACGGCGCTTGGTTGTGGCCAAGCTTGTACTCTATGCGTTCGTGCTCCCCTCTACGAGGTGTTCCTTGGCCGCCTTTTATAGTCTAAGGAGCCAAGGAACTCGCTACGATCCTAGTCGGATCTGAGAGAGGGTTGTCAGGTAGTAGAGGAACCGAACACCCGAACTCTAAACAAGGTAATCCTCGACTAGTGTTCTATCCTAATTACAACAGAAGTCACCGTAGCTATGCTTCCATTGCCTTCTGGGAGTTGTTTGTGGCCGCAGGCTAGGATAGAACCCTGCGAACAACTCAGTAGAGTTCTTTGGTGATCCTGTATCCACATTGTGAAAGTTTACCCGTTGGCTTCGTGCATGCACAGAGAGCGTTTTATTTGTAAGCCAGAACCTTCTAAGTCAAAAAGTTGCTCTGAGTGTTTGAAGGCTTTTAAGAGGGTTGTTTCCGGACAGTCAACCCGAGATCTTGTTGAAGAGTACTTGGCTGCTGGTGTCTGGCCACTGAGGCTCGGGTGGGATTTTCTCCGATATCATGCTAAGAAGATTAGGGACAAGGATTATATCTACCCTGATAGAGATACCGTGATGCCTTCGCGGTTCGAAGTGAAGAAGATTTTGTCACCGACGTTGAAAAAAGAGTTGTGGATCTGCTTGGAAAGTATCTCCATACAGAGAAGAAACTGATGGATGATATTATTGGTGAGGATTATGTGCGGTTGAACCGGATTTTTGAACTTGCCAATATTACTTACAAAGCCCGTCCTCCTCCTGCTTATGCCCGTGGAAAGAAGGATCAGGATGATGATAAAGGAGTTGAGAAAAAATTGAAGAGGAAGAGAAATGATGCTGCGAAGACTTCTTCTTCTGTAGCGAAGGCTCCTGCTGTCCCAAAGAAGGCTGCTGTTACTCCGAAGCCTCAAAAGAAGAAGGCTAAGAAAGCAGCTGTGGGTTTGATTGATAATCTTGATCTTACTGATAGTGAAATTGATGCCCCAATACTTGAGGGCTTGGAGTTTGGCACTTCTCTTCGAGATTTAGAGGTGAGGGAAATTTGCAAAGCTTTTGCTCCTATTGGTCTAACTCCGGATTTGCTTACTCCGCTAGCCGAATACTTACAAAATTTTGGGTCTTCGCGGAAATTGGGTACTTCAGGTACTGCTGGCGAAGACGCTAATGTTGTTGTCATCATGACAGAGACTTCTCCTACTGGTACTGCATCTCCTTCTTCGCCTAGACTTAGGCTCTCAACCCCTGAATTTCCAGCGAAGCTGATTGTTTCAACTTCTGCTTCATGTGATGACCATAACTCTTTAGAATTGGCTAAGTTAGCTAGGAATATTCATTTGAATCATTTGTCAGTGTACACAGAGAATCCTTCCTCCCTTCCTGACACAGAGGTGCTTAAGAGGAATGAGGAAGCTGATGGTGCAGTGAAGTCGTCCGCGAAGCCTTTTTCAGAGCCTGTGAAGGTTTCTGAAATTTCTGTTGAGAAATCAGCTGCCATGGAGGGCGAAAATATTACTGGTATTTATTTTTGTGCTTTTTGTTCTTTTTTCTTTCCTTAAAAACTTGTTATTTCTTTGTTTTGATTGCTTCTTTTGTAGGACAAACCTTGAGCGAAAAGGCTCGTGATGCTGTGAAGTTTGTGAAGGAAAAACTTCATAGAAAAGGAACAAGAACTATTGGTGTCTCTTTTGATGACTTATCTGATGTTGAAGATGAAGAGGCTGAGCTTGACCAGCGAAGCCGGTTGTCGGAGTCATTGGTGAATGTTGAGGCTCAGGAAAAAATTCCTTGCCCCTTGAAGGAGGGTGAGAAAGTTTGTAAGTGTTCTTATCTTCGCTTGTTTCTAAAATTTTTTAGATTGAAACCCTCTTTTTCCTGACTCTTCTTCTTTGATTTGTTTTAGCTCAATTTTTCCCTGATGCTGCAACTTCATCCAAAGAAAAAACTATCGATGTTGGATCTATGAAGGATGTTCTTGGAGATCACCCAACTCCACAAGTGGCTATAGATGCACCGGAGCTTACTTCTGAAGCCATTTCGAAATCTATTGAAAATACTTTGAAGTTTTGCTTTGAGAGTGGTGTTAATTTGGATTCTTATAAGTTTGTTGGAGTTGGGATAGATAAGCTCCGTGTCCTTCCAAGGAAACCAGAGAAGCAGCTATCTAAATGTATTGATGATGCTTTCTCGGTTCCTGATGCTGAGGGTGAGTTAGCGAAGATGAACCCTCTTGAGTTGGTTGATGCTGGCCTGAATTTGATGTACAAGGTATATTTCCCCTTTTTTTATGCGAAGTCGATTGTTTGTATTTTACTTCTGACTAATTTTCTTATCTTGTTCACAGGGTGCTATTGTTCAGCGTGGCCTTAGGAAATCTCTTGAAGATAGCGCCACTGCCTTTGCTGTTCAAGAGAAGTCGCTGTTGGGGGAAATTGAATCTTTAAAATCCCAACTTGCAGCTAAGGAGAAGGAAAGGGGTGATGCTGTTGATGAGTGGCATAGGCTTGACCGGCTATATCATGGTGCTTCCGATACTATTAAAGAAAAGGATCAGCAACTTGAGGTCGCGAAGACTACTATTGCCAATCTTATCAAAGAGAAGGAGTATCTTGAAAAGAAGGGTGTTGAAATGGATCAAATGTTGCACAGGAAATTTACCAGGATGTGGGAGTTGTGCAAGGCTTCGTACGAAAAGTGGGGTGCTACTCCTGAGGACCCTTGTTGGGAACTTGGAGAGTATGATCCATTTTTCAGTTGGTTGTGCCGGCAATATGAAGACCTTGGGGTTGTTATTCAAACTGCTTCTGACACAAGTGTGATGTATTCAACCCGAGCTCTACTGCATCTTATGAAAGAAGCCGGTGATCCACTGTATGAGACCTTCGCAGATCCCAGCTTCAAATTTCCTGGTGATTCGATCAACAAGATTTCTACCCGTACTCATATTCTTTGCAAGAAGTTTTTCAATGAGTATTGGTGCAAGTGTGGGCGAGATCATTGTCTTGAGAAAGTTAAAGAGAAGCTGAAGAAGGTATTACTTTTCTATTTTTATTGTGTTTGTTTTCGGATGAATTCGAAGTCTTGCTTTGCATTCTAACTTGTCTTTTTAATAGATTGAACTCGATATCTTACAGGAAGAAGAGGCTATGAAGAGGCTACAAGAAGAAGAAGAAAAGAAGGCTCTTGAGGAGGAAAGGAGCAGAAAAAATGTCAGTGAGCGGAGGGATTAGACTTATTTTTAATTTGAGTGTTGTGAGAGGGAAGACAGAACTTGTTTGGCAATTGGAGTTGTAAATTTGTTAAATTAACGGTTTATCTAATCTTGTTTGAACTTATGGTTTGTGTACTTGCGAAGTTAATATTACTACGAAGTTATATTGTGTTCGTGATATTTATGGCGAATTTTGATCTTGGAATATCTTGCGCAGGTTTCTCAAGCGAAGCCTGCGCAAGAAGATATCATTGGTGTTTTGCCTCTTATGATTGCGAAGGACAACTTTGTTTTTGAGACTTCGGAATTCTTGGAGGCTTCGATAGTGTTGATATCGGTGGTTTTGTGGATAAATGCGTTGGGAAGTCTAAAGCAAAAGATTTTTATAGGATGCCTAGAGTTGTTGATTTTAGCACTTTGTTGGCGGGTACAATTTTGGGTTTTTGAGGTTTCTATTCTTGTTTTATTTTTGGCCTTTGTTGGTTTCTAAAATGATTTTTGTTTGGTCATCGTGTTCAAGTCGTCCCCAAGCTTTATCTTTGGGGATATTTTCAAGATACGGCGAGATAAGATAATAAATGAAGTTGTTGAAGATATCTTGAGCGAAGCAAAGCAACTAGTGTTGCTTCCGAGGAATTTTGAGCGTTCAAACTTTGTGTATTCGTCTTTGTATGTACATTTGAATAAACACCTTGTAAGATGTATTGATATTTTTATGTAAACTTTCTCTTTGTATGTATGGAGCAATAATGGAGATTTTTATTTAGATCAATAATCTATTTTATAAAGTGAGGTTGAAAATTTTGATTTGAAGACAAACATTCTCTTTGTAGAATTTTGAAAACGTCGTCCCCTTCTTTTTTGCGAAGTGAGAGCGAAAACTTCGATTTTGAGGTCAAAATTCTCCTTAGAGAAAATTTAAAAAACGTCGTCCCCTTTTTTTTTGCGAAGTGAGAGCGAAGACTTCGATTTGAAGTCGAAATTCTCCTTAGAGAAATTTTTTTTAAAAAAAAAACATCGTCCCCTTCTTTTTTTGTGAAGTGAGAGCGAAGACTTCGATTTAAAGTCAAAATTCTCCTTAGAGAAATTTTGAAAACGTCGCCCCTTCTTTTTTGTGAAGTGAGAGCGAAGACTTCGATTTGAAGTCAAAATTCTCCTTAGAGAAATTTTGAAAACGTCGTCCCCTTCTTTTACGAAGTGAGAGCGAAGACTTCGATTTGAAGTCAAAATTCTCCTTAGAGAAATTTTGAAAACGTCGTCCCCTTCTTTTTTTTTGAGAGAGCGAAGACTTCGATTTGAAGTCAAAATTCTCCTTAGAGAAATTTTGAAAACGTCGTCCCCTTCTTTTTTTTGCGAGTGAGGGCTAAAACTTTGATTTGAAGTCAAAATTCTCCTTAGAGAAATTTTGAAAACGCCGCCCCTTCTTTTTTGCGAAGTGAGAGCGAAGACTTTGATTTGAAGTCAAAATTCTCCTTAGAGAAATTTTGAAAACGCCGATCCCCCTTTTTTTTGCGAAGTGAGAGCGAAGACTTTGATTTGAAGTCAAAATTCTCCTTAGAGAAAGCGAGTGAGAGCGAAGACTTTGATTTGAAGTCAAAATTCTCCTTAGAGAAATTTTGAAAACGTCGTCCCCTTTTTTTTGCGAAGTGAGGGCGAAGACTTCGATTTGAAGTCAAAATTCTCCTTAGAGAAATTTTGAAAACGTCGTCCCCCTTCTTTTTTTGCGAAGTGAGGGCGAAAACTTTGATTTTGAGGTCAAAATTCTCCTTAGAGAAATTCGTAGGTAATAATTTTAGTTTTATACTCAAATTATACCTACTTGCTAGTTATTTTTGTGAAAACTTTTGGCCGATGTTAAAGCATTTTGCTTTTTCGGCTTTGTAGTAAATGATAAAAGAATGCACAGATTGGGGAAACTATCTTCTCATTTATATTTGATATGAGAATTTACAATAGAGTGCGCCTCGTTAAAAAACCACTCACCCCTGCGAAGGGCTTCCCGAGTGGAAAAAAGAGTGCGACTCTTGATTGAAATGATAAAATGCTTCTAAGAAATTTAATCTAACTTGCTTATTTACAAAAAGTTAAACAAAGTAAAATCTAGGGATAGTACTTGGGAAGATCCTTAATGTTCCAAGTGTGACTTAACTCTTCTCCCTTGAGGTTCTCCAAGTGATAAGATCCTTGTGCATTTTGATGTTGTTATGACGAAGGGTCCTTCCCACTTTTGCTAGAATTTTCCCACAGTGTCTTCGTTCCTTTTTCTCTTGAGCACGAAATCTCCTGGTTATAGTTCTCTTTTCACTACTTTCTTGTTGTACCATTTGCTTGTTTCTTCTTGGTACTTTTTCGAGATTCATCACAGCTTGGTTTCTTTCTTCTTCGAGCAAATCTTTGCTTGTCTTTTGATCTTCTTCGCTTGTTACTTCAATAGTTGTTCTTGGACCTTCGAATTGTATTTCTTCTGGAGTCATTGCTTCATCTCCATATAGTAGTTTGAAGGGTGTAAACTTCGTTGATCTTGTTGTGTTTGTATTATGGCTCCAAACAATCCTTGGTAATTCTTCAACCCATTTTCCTTTTGGAAGTCCTACTAGATTTTTTGAAATTCCCACACATATAATGCCATTTGCTCTTTCGACGGCTCCATTGGATTGGGGATATCTGACTGATGCGAAGCAAAGCTGAATTCCCATATTTTCACAATAGCCACGAAGTCTTCGCTATCAAATTGAGTTCCATTGTCCAATGTTATGTGTCTTGGGACTCGAATCGCAAATTATATTTTGCCAAAGAAATTTCTTCATTGTTGTGAATGACATATTTGTGATTGGCTTCGCTTCTATCCACTTTGTGAAATATTCCCTTTGCAACAGCTGGCGTATTGATGGTTGCCTTGTGTCTTTGGGGGAGTTTTCCAATTATGTCTATTCCCCATCTTGCAAGTGGCCAAGTTGGTTCAATGTCTTTGAATTGGATTGGTTTGGGGCATTTGACTTGCTTGCTGAAATTTGGCAATTGTGACAAGTTTTAACTATTTCCTTGCTATCTTTTTGAGCTGTTGGCCAATAGAATCCTTGTCTAAATGCCTTTCCTGCTATGGCTCTTGGGCCCGCATGATTTCCACATGTTCCACTATGTATTTCTTGTAGCAATTCTTTGCCTTCTTCGCTTGAAATGCATTTGAGCAATGGTTCACAAATGCCATGCTTGAAAAGTTGATTATTGATGAGCTTGTAATTTCTTGTTTTGTGCATCATTCTTATTTCTTCGACTTCGCTCTCTGGTTCATAGAATCCTCTTAGGAATGCTATTATTTCTGATCTCCAGTCTTCGCTCTCAATGATATGGATGTACTTTGGTTCTTCAATCTTTGCTTTTATCGAAGATTCTGATAGTACTTGATAAAATACATCCGGTGGCGGTTTTACTTTTTGAGCTGCCGCTTTTGCAATTTCATCCGCTTCTTCATTGTTTGTTCTTGAAATGCTTCGACTTTGTGAACCCTTTGAAGTGTTTTTCTTGATCCCCGACATTTTGCAAATACTTCGCTAGCTCAAGATCTTTTGCCTTGTTATTTTTCTCAACATGGCCTGCTACAACTTGAGAATCTGTTTTTGATCAAGATTTTTTGTACTCCCATTGCTCTTGCTTTGCGAAGCCCCAGCAATCTTGCTTCATATTCTGCGATGTTGTTTGTGCATCTAAATTCTAATCTTCTTTGCGTATTTCATCTTGATGCTTAGGACGGCGAAAGTTATTATTGCCGCTACACCAGCCCTGCGGAGCCCCATGCTCCATCACAATTCATTGTCCATTCTTGGCAAGACAAAGTCCACTCTTGATGATCTTTTTGATCTTCGTAGGTTGTTGCTGGTGTCCAATCTGAGATAAAATCTGCCAATACTTGTGACTTTATTGCTGTTCTCTTCTCAAATTCGATGAAATATTGTGAGATTTCAGCTTCCCATTTGCCAAGCCTTCCAGAAGATTTACAACTTTAAAGTACGTCTTTGAGTGGTTGATTTGTTGGCATTCTTACTTTGTGTGCCAAGAAGTAATGCTTCAATTTCCTTGTTGCCATGAGTACTGCATATGCTATCTTCTCAATCTCTGAGTAGAACATTTTTGAGCCAGAGAGGGCTTCGGAGACAAAGTATATTGGTTCTTGTTTCTTTGCATGGTCTTTTTCTCTTTCTTGTACCAAGACTGCACTTACAGCTTTCTCGGATGCTGAGATGTACAAAAGTAACTCTTGATCAACGTTTGGTGTTGTTAATGTTGAAGGATTTGAAAGATACTTCTTTATTTCTTCAAAAGCTTTTTGTTGCTCTTCTCCCCATGTGAAGTTTGTCTTCGCTCCGTTGAGTGCTTGAAAAATTGGAAAGCTTTTTTCTCGCGACTTTGATATGAACCTTTGTTTCGTGAAGCCAATCTTCTGTTAATTTTTGGATGTCTTTGATGTTCTTTGGAACTTCATTTTGCATGATTGCTTTTATCTTCTCGGATTTGGGTCAATGCCTTTTGCTAAAACTATACATCCGAGGATCTTGCCCTTTTGCACACCGAAGGTACATTTCTCAGGATTGAGTTTGAGATTTGATTTTCTCAAATTTTCAAATGTTTGCTTCAAATCTTTGATGTGGTCTTCGCGTTTCTTGCTTTTTACTATTATGTCGTCAACATATGCGAGCATATTGTCTCCGATTTGATCTTTAAGTGCTACCGAAGTCATTCTGATGAAGCTTGACCCGGCATTGCAAAGCCCTCTGCCATTCTTTGGAAGCAATAAGTTCCAAATGGTGTGATAAAACTTGTCTTTTCTTCATCTTCTTTCTTCATGTAAATTTGATGATATCACGAGAAACAATCAAGGAAACTTAGCATCTCGCTTCTGCAGCCTTGATCGACAAGTTTGTCGATTCTTGGTAAAGGGAAGTTGTCTTTTGGACAAGCTTTGTTTAAATCTGTGAAGTCTATGCACATTCTCCATTTTCCATTGCTTTTCTTCACCATCACAATATTTGCCGCCCAAGTTGTGAATTGGACTTCTCTTATGACCTTCGGCGTCAAGCAATCTACGTACTTGACCTTCGCGGCTATTGTTCTCTCTTCGAAATCTTTCTTAATTTTTGTTTCTTCGACTTGTAGTTTGGATCGATATTTAGGCGATGTTCGATAATGTCTCTGCCGACTCCTTCCGGATCTTTTTTTCGACCATGCGAAGACGTCTTGATTGCTTCTTAAAAACTTATAATCTGTTCTTCTTCTCTTTTGCTAGGTTAGCACCTATGATGACTTTCTTGTCATTTACCATTGGATCTAGCAAAACTTTTTTGGTTTCTACCTTGGAACATGTCTTCGCTTTCTTTTGTGACTTCGCACTTTCTGTGTCTTTTTCGTCTTCGATTTCTTCGATGGCCAAAACATTTCTTTGGGCCGGAGTTGAGTCTTTCTCAATATTTCTTGCTTCGTTTTGATTTCCATGGATTGATATTGGTCCATTGATTCTTTGAAACTTTCATGCATAAGTAAGAGTAGTTGATCACGCGGCTTCGAAGATATTCAAGCTTCCTCTTAGAATATTGCGTTATCTTGGCTATGCATTTCAACGACATCAAATGCTACTTGTTATGTTCTTGCATTGTTTTGTGTCTTGAAGGATACTGGCAATACAATTCTTCCAATTGAATTTATTCTTTTACCACCGAAGCCAACTAATGGATATTACGCTCTTCCCAAGTTTTGTCTTTTGATTTGCATTGCATCTAATGTTGATGCGAAGAGTATGTCGCCGAGCTTCCTCCATCTACTAGGATTTTTGTAACATCCCATCCATCAATATTTGCTTCTATGACCATGGCATCCATGTGTGGATAGTCTTTGAGTTTCATGTCTTGCTCTATGAAAATGATTGGTTGGTATGACCATCTTGTTTTCTTGTAAGGTCCCTCCATTGTTATTGCGTTGACTCTCCAAAAATAGTTTCTTCTCTCGTTGTTGGTTGCATGCTCTATGTTGTTCCCTCCACAGATTGTCATTATTCTTCCTCTCGCTTCTTTGTTGAAATATTTGGTGAACCATTGTTTTGAACACTTGGTGTGTTATTTGCCACCGAAGCTTTAGGTTGTAAGCTTTGTATTTGTCCCCATTGTGGCGGAGCCATTGCCAATGGTTGGCAATTGTATATTGGGGGTGGTCCTGGTAGCACTTGTTGGTTGTAACTTGGATCAAAGTATGCTTGATTATGCGAAGTGCTTGCTTGAGACAAAAAGTTTATTGATCTTTGATTCTCCAGCGATTTGCCCTCTTGTTGTAATTGCTCTATGCTTTTCTTCACCATTGGGCACATTTTTGATGTGTGGCGGCCCCTTTGCCATGGATGATGCAATACATTTCTTCAGGGCTTTAGAATTCTTCTTTCCCGAATCTTTGATTGAAACCTCCTCTTTGGTTGTTATTGAAGTTTTTATTGTATCTTGGCTTCATTTGGTTATTTTTGTGCTGAATATTGTCTTCGCTCTACTCATTGTTGATTTGGTTCACGCGAAGTGGTAGTTGATATTGATGGTGGTATGGTCTTCGCTCGAAATTTTGTGGCTTGAACTGATTATTTGACTTCACTTGATTTCTTTGTGCATTCTCTTCCTCAGTCTTCTTTCAAGTCCTCGTCTGATCTTGCATATTTTTGAATTTCTTCATATAGTTGAGCGACAGTTGTTGTTCTTTCTCTTTTGAGGTGCGAAGACAATTGTCCGGCTCTAAGGCCCCTGATTGCAGCAATGATGACGACTTCGTCTGATACTTCTGGAATTTGTGTCTTCATTTGGATGAATCTCTTATAGTATTGGATTATTGGCTCTTTTGGGTATTGCTTGATATCAAACAAATCATCACTTGTTAAGCCTGTGTGTTGGAATCCTTGGAAATCAACTAACAGAGTTGTTCTGAGTTGTTCCCAACTTTTGAGGGATCTTGGCTTGAGCGAAGCATACCATTTTTGAGCTGGTCCTTTCATTGCCATGATAAGTGCCTTCGCTAGTGTTTTATAGTCTCCTCCTCCTGATTCAACAGCTGCTTCAAAGCTCATCAAGAATTGTCTTGGATCTGTTAAACCTTCGTATGTGGGTATGACGTTGAACTTGAAACCTTTTGGCCATTTTGCCATTTGTAAGTCCACTGATAATGGAGTTTCGGGTCGACATTGTGACTATTGCCTTTTCATTGCTTTGATTTGTTTTGACTTCGTTTGTTATGATAACTTCGCGATCTTGATCATTGAGTTCTTCATTCAATCTTTTTAGCTCGCTTCAGCTTCCTCTATTCTTTGTTTCAAAGTCTTTTCTCTTGTTCTAGCTTTGCAAGCCTCAAGTTCTTTCTGTTTTTTGATCAATTCTTCTTCTAGTTCTTGCAACTTTCTTGCCTCTTCGCTTTGATTTTCTTGGGGAATGACTTCTTTGGAGACGTTGTCTCCGCTTGTTCTTGGTACTTCGTTCTCTGTTGTTGTTGTGTCCTCGGCAACGCTTGCTGACTTGTTCTTGGGAGGTCTCCCCATGATTTCTTGATGTTCGTGGGATAGATCGCTGCTCACACAAACGGTGGGCGCCAAGATGTTGGGTGAATGCTCAACACAACATGTTATTGACGATGATATGGTTTACAAAGTGGCCATTCAACATGGCGATTACAAAGGATGTCAGGGGGTATTTGATGAGGACATCTCCTCCACTATTACCTGTTGGCAAAGACGCAATACTAAATGGGCCAGGTGGCCCAGTTGTAGTCGGACGGCGACCGTGTGAGCCTCTAATAATCCCACCTTGCTTAACTTGGGAGGAGGAAGCCACCTTAAAAGGGCGAGCCACCCTTCCCCTATCAGACTAGTCTTTTGGGGCGATTGGGCCTTTCCCTGAGTGGGGGCACCGGAGTACGGTGCTAAGAGTGCCGAGGCGCAACAGGAGGCCCTAGTGGCGTTGTAGCCGGATCGGTGTGTCGTATTTTCGGCTGTCGGTGCTAAGATTGTGGGATTCGGGGAATCCGGATCGGTGTGTCGGGCTTTTCATCCAACCCCGCCTGGGCCGGACTCATCAGTATTTATAGTCCCTCCTGGCTTCGTAGTTGTACAAGAATATTAAGAATCCCGAAGTGACTCTCTATAATACATTTTCTTCAGCGAAGATGTATTCTGTATCTTCGCGCTTCTTCTAAGGTGATCTTCTGTCTTCGCAATGCTTTTCGCTCCTTACGAAAAGCAAGCACTCGACTTCGCAAAGCGGTTCTTTGTGATCATCTTCGCTTGGATTTCTGTCTTCGATTTTCCTATTTCATTCTTGTTGCCCTTCCGCGAAGCCAAAGTCTCGCGAAGTCACCTTCGTTGTATTACCTAACTTTTGTTTTGTAAATGACCCGAGCACCCTGAAATCTTCAAAGTTTGGGACGAAAGTTAAAATAGAAATCAAAGTTAGATCCCAACACTTCTCCTTTCTCTTTGTGCTTGATGAGTGTACATCCGTATCCGGAGAAGTGGATGTGGATGCCGTCCTTTCTACTTGCCATGCCTGCTTAACACTTTCTAGCTTGACCTTCTTGGGCTGTTTTTTTCTAGCATTCTTATGCTTGTTGAACCCATTGAATGGGCATCTCATTGTTTGGCCCTGCATATGAAAGCTAGCATGCCATGATCCCACATGTAGGACTGCATTTGTAGTGTTAAGAAATGGTCTCCCAAGGGTTGGGGGAACTCTCTTGTTGTGACCCATGTCTAGGATGACAAAGTCCGTCGGGATGTATGCTTCTTGAATTTTCACCATAATGTCCTGAGCTACTCCCTCTAGCTTTCTTAGTGATAGATCCGCCATCTGCAGTTGAAAATGTACAGGGGACAAAGGTCCACCTAATATTTAATCGTATGTTACCTTGGACATGATGTTTATGCTTGATCCAAGGTTGCAGAAGGCATCCTCGAAGACATGTGGGCCAACTGAGCATGTAATTGTCGGGTGGCTAGGATCCTCCTTCTTGATGATGAGTGGTGGCTCGGTAGGAAACTTGTTATCGTCCTGACATAGAGGTTTTTACGGACCTCGTTGAGACCATTTTAACAGATTCAAGAGAAGTTTGGGTTGCCCCAAAACTTTTCCCAAAACCGTAATGAGCAAAGCAAAGAAAAAACCGAGCTAAGCGGGTTTCTATCATTTTATTAAAGCTCGGTTGTCTTTCATAAGAAGAAGTTAGATTTTTAATTTTGAAAATCATGTTTTCAATTGTTTTATCATTGAGCATCAACTTCTTTGAAAGATTTTCAATTATTTTTGCTTGGTCTAAGACCAAGTCTTCCAAGGAGAAAGGATTTGAATTGTACCTTAGGTTTGAATTACCTCCTTGGTTTTGTGGGCGTGACTTTTTATTCCGCCCATTATGGTCTCCTTGTTGGCGGAACCCATTGTTGATGTGAGTGGTGTCTTCACGGGCTTCGGGGTAGTCGTTCCCTGAATGGCCAACATTTCCATAGACTTCACATGTTACATGTGAGTCTACGGCCTTGACAGTGTCGTAGGTTGCTTCTTCTTCGGCGACACACTTGTCAAGCTCTTTCAACAGGAGATACATTGTAGCAGGCACGTCCGTCTCCTCCATGGTATGCATGCTATCTTCTTGTTTGCCAAAGCTTTCCTCCCCCCAAGCTTGATTGCACACCATTTTCTCCATAAGAGTTGTTGCTCTATCAATGGTGAGGGAGAGGAAGGCACCTCCAGCAGTGGCATCAATGTGCTCTTTTGACATGGGTGTTAACCCATTGTAGAAGTTCTGCATCACGAGCCATTTTTCCATCTCATGGTGCGGGCATGCTTGAATGTACTCTTGTAACCTTTCCCATGCCGCGGGTATGGGCTCCATAGGATTCTGCTGGAAGTTGGCAATTCTTCCCCTCAGGGTGTGAGTTTTATCCATGGGGAACAATATAGTGAGGAACGCCATGGAACATTTGTCCCACGTGTTGACAACTTCCTTCTCTTTGTAGAACCACTGTTTTGCCTTCCCCGTAATGGAGAAGGGAAACAGACGGATTCTAATGGCTTCTGGTGCGACACCTTGAATGAAAACGGTGTCACTGAGCTCGAGGAAGTTTTGCAGATGTGCATTTGCGTCCTCACTTGGCAAACCATAAAATTGGTTTGCCTGCACCATCTTGATTAGGCCAGGCCGGAGCTCAAAGTTCTCGGTTCCCTTGTTGGGCGCCGGGCCCAATGGGCACGTTGGCAAAAGAGGGATGGAGTGGTCACGGATCGACTTGGCCATGAGTGAAGTAGTAGATGATGCAAGGGTGATTGGTTTGTTTGTCGGCGGAGTAGCAGGAGAAGATGTGATATGAGTTGGGTTCTTCCTTAGGAGTGCCTCCGGATCTGCGATGTAGTTGTTCAGTAGGGACAAACCAATCGAACACTATCTGTCTTCATCCACAAGGGAGAAAACATGAAAGATTAGCCCGCATGAGTATCGGCTACTTACACATGCACATCATCATGAACATGTCTTTCTAGAATCGTCAACCAATGCCTTCCCGACAACAACGGCGCCTTTTAAATGCTTGTTGACATTTCTTAGCGCAATCACCAAATAGGCAACACGCTTAGAAATGCCTGTTGGTAATCGAAAGCAATCGCCAAAAAGGCAGGAGTCTTTGGAAAACCAAAGGTTGACTTCCCACGGCGATTTCACCGGAACGGTTACATTCCAAAGAACATCGCCACGGGATGTCGGGTGGCATTCTCGTAACGTTCTGAGAACAAGTCCGCAAGTGCACGGAAATACCGTTGTAGCATTTCACCCAAAGATATTCAGGGTATCATTATTTATATTTTTCCCAAGGGAAGGCATGGTGTAGGATTCTAGCAGGGGCATGAACAAGACGACATGTCTATGCAGTTAACCAATACTCAATGCAGGGGTAAGTCATGATAGTTCATAAGATAGTGTGACACACACTTGGGCCAACCTCAAGGATAAAAGGAAAATAAAGAATAAAGAATATTCCTAAGTGAAGCAGGCATTCCTAATGTATAGCTGTGCAAAGAACAAGTTAATGATCATGCAAACATAAATGACTAGAGTTTTAGGCTGAGAGTGAGATGGACGAGGAGACCTTCCCGGTGCATACCGCCCAATGGAAAGGCACTTTAGACTCCTACACAACATACGAACGGGGGAGGATTACTTAAGCGACGGACAAGGTCATCCACGACCGCCGCCTACCCCCACGACCAGGTGAAGATCTCTAGATTGGTTTTGGCTAATTAGTGACATCCTAGGACTAATCTCTCTATGCTAAGTGTTTGATTTAGTTGGAGATTGGTCAAGCCAAGGTTGGTGCATGGTGGTCATGGTGGATGGATCGAGATGATTCAAATGATGATCAAGTGCATGACTTGGAGTGTTTCGAGGATCAAGATGGGCTCAAGGAAAAGGTATATCATAGAGCCATTTTGATTTTACACTCAAGACACCATAGAGGGTGTGAGTGATTATAGGATCGATAAGTCGTACTATAAAGAGGGGAAAACTATCGTACATATCGGTCCTCATGTGCCTCTAGGTTCAAAATCATTTGCATGCATTCTAACCTAGAGAGCTAACTCCGTACTTGATGAAAAATGTTTTCAAAATGCTAACACATGGTGTCGGGGTGTTCTTCGACGTGTCGGCAACAAGAATCAAGTGACGGAAGTCGGTTTGGAGCAAAGGCGAAGGAACGACAACACAACGACGGATTTTCGCAGCTCAGAGTCGACTGGACCCGGTAACCGAACTCTCGACCGGACTCACGAGTGTTGACCGGACGCTCCGGTACACGAGTCCGGTCGTACTTCGATAAAGGGTGGTTTTTTGGTCGAGCCGCACGGGTGACCGGGACGCCGGGCACCGGAACCACCGACCGGACCTACGATCTCGTGACCAGGACTCACTCGGATGGGTGTCGGACTTCGTGTGTCGGTTGTGGCCGGACCCATCGACCGGACTCATCGGGTGAGTCCGGTCGGCGCGTATCCGATCGTCATTTTTTGAACGTGGTTTGCCCCCCAACGGTGGGATTTCGTGATGGGGGCTATATATACACGTTTGGCTGGCTATGTGAGGTCTCTTGGACATTTGAAATCATTCCTAACACCTCTAGAGCTGAGCACACTCCTCCCTCCTCACTCCTCTTGTTTGTGAGCATCATTCTAGTGAGTTGAGGTGATTCAAGTGCACTTTGCTTTGATCTTTGCATCTAGTGGCACTTGGGGATCGTTGTGAGCCGGTGGTTTTCTTGTTGCTCTTGGAGAGCACCACTCCTAGCCGGCTTGGTGATTGGTGGAGGCGTTGGCAAGAGTTGGTGATTGTTCTTGGCCACCTCCAGTGATTTGTGAGAGGATTATGCACTCCTCGTCGGGAAGACAAAGTGCAAGTAATACATTGCTCGTTGTGGGGGGATAAACCCCTATCCCCTCATGGACCACTGTTGGTAAAAGTTATCCCCTCATGGATTTATGATTTGTTGGTAAAGCGAACAGAAACGATGAGCACTTCACCCGGGAGAGGGTTTTAAATATCGAATCCACGGGGAGAATGGTGTGAGAATAATGAGACAAAACTAATCCCTGAGATAATAGGAAGGAACAGGAGTTCAGATAAAAGGTGAGAAGAATTCTATGGTTGTCTAGTTTATATCCTTGTAAGGCCTAGAGATATTTCTTAATGGGGACGTACTCAAAGGAAAGTAAGGGCGAAACTTACTATTCCCCCAGCAACTATGTCCTACGTGTCCTATCCTACGGGAAGTGGAATCCAAAGGAATCAATGGTACTAGTCACTACCACGATCTACCACGCTCCGGCAGTTAGGGTGTATTTATGAGTTATCTAGTCCAAACACCACATTTGCACTAGGGGTAACAACTTCAATTCAAGAGCTACAAGAATTAAAGTACTCTAATGAGTCATAAACCGAAAGAAATATAAACAAGTGAACTTACTCAAATATAAGGTTGATCCACCAAAGAAGTCTCAAGATCAAGTGCAATGAAGCCTTTGATCCCAGAGGTACAAGCGTAGAGAGTCACCGTCAGATCCGGTACTTCTCCTTACTTCTCCTCAACTCTACTTTCTATCTCTCAAGAACAGATCTAGAACTCTAATCAAGTTCTTTGATCTATCTCTCAACTTTCTACTAATCTCTCTCAACTTGATCTTAGCTCTTCTAATTAGAGAGGTATGGCTCTAGCTATGATCGAAATGAGTATGATGAATAATGATTTTCATGCTTGAGGCCGAGGTAGGATCATCCTTATATAGCCGTGGCGATGAATGACCCTTGGATCAAACCGACCTTCAAAAACGGTGTAGATACAACCTCAAAGTCGGTTTGAAACCGACCTAGGAAGATGACAGCGATATTTGGGTCCCACCCGGCGGCCGGCCTATTCCATCTTTGGCGGCCGCCAAAGCCATGGTGGTGGGCCGTCTCTCCGGTGTCTTCCGGTGTCTTCTAGAATGTTTTAGTTCACTTTTCGGATCGAAATTCACCAGTGGTAAATCTTCTTATTGTTTGGGGAGTTTTCTCTAAGTTTTCCGGCATTTACCTGTTAAGTCCCTGAAAAGATATAAATCACCAAAACTCGTGGAACTTTGTCAATTATAATACCTATTCTATGCATTTATTCCTTTTTATAACCTTATTATATGTTCAGTTGACACATAAAAATAGAGCTTAAGAGGTGTCAACAAGCTCCCCCACACTTAGACTTTTACTCGTCTCAATAAAAGGATGGTTATAACAAAGTTACAAGACAAGTATATCAAACATAAAACAATCTCATGGTCAAACTTATATTTTATTACTCTTACCAAGAACTTTAAGTAGTTGGGAAACAAGACAGTTGATATCGAGTACCTTATTCCTTTAATCAATTCAAATTTGGAGTTTTTTTTTTTGTAATGATTTTTGAAAAGAAACATAGCTTACTTTTTTTTTCATCTGTGGTTCGAATCTCTCAAAAATTAATCACTAAAAATATATATATATATATATATATATATATATATGTAGTATTTTTGGATCCTCACAAAGCATATGTAATTGAAATATTCACTTCTAATAAAAAGTTGTATCCAGGAGTTTCGGGTTCGTCAAAGACATAGCATATTTACCTTGCATGTATTTGCAATGTCAAAGATGGATCCAAGGAAAGACATCCTCTTAGATCAAGATGTGCATGTGTGTGCTAATTCTACTATGCTCTCTTTTACTTCTCTCTTTTGAAATAAATATTTTTACAAACAAAATCATGGGCTATCTTTATTTTTTTTTTTAGAGAGGTGGGCTCTGCTCACCCTAGACTTTTGTCTTTTATTTCCTTTCTTTAAAGATGTGGGTTCTCTTGACCCTCGGACACTTGTCCATTTTTCATCTTTATTTATTTTTCTTAGGGAGGTAGGCTCTACTCGCCCGTAGGACACTTGTCCATTTCATCTCCCTTTTTCTTTCTTTTCTTTTCTCTCTCTCTTCTTTTTTTTTACATATTATTTTTGCATAGCCCATGCCTTGCTGTACAAAAATTATTTATTGAATTTTGAGAGATCAACAACTGGAGCATATATAAATAAAAAAACAAGTGTGCGTGATCTTGATCTTTAGACAAGTCTCTCAACTTGGGTCACAAAATTTGACAAAGCTCAACACAAAGTAAATAGCTTTTTTGCTGGTTTTAATATTCATAGCATGGCTTTAGTAGGATATAATATTGACCACAGAGATGAAGTAAAGCTATCAATTTAATATTTTTGAAATAAATTCTCCAAAGAGAAAAGATATCAAGAATTAAGTTCTCATCAAACTCTATCTCAAATTTCACAACAACTTTTAGTAACTTGGGATCTTTATTATTATTTTTTAACAAACAATTAATCTAACCATGAAAAAGCATTATGTGAATTTATCTTTAGCAAAGCATATCAACAAATTTTTATTCTCTTTTATTATTTAGCATATCAGCAAAAGGTTCAAACCGACGAGAACAAGAGCCAAAATATAAACTAAAGCAAAGTTCGGAGATCAAACCGAGGGTCGAAGAAATCGAGGACGAGGGCTAGGTGGCAGACCTAGCGGCAATTTGGATTCACTCTGGGCGGCCGCTTGAGCTCGCCGCTCCCCGGACTCGAACGTCGTCGTGTTGGATCATCGTTCGTATTTATTGTTTTGCTTCGCTTTTCAGATTCAGTTTCGTTGTTCTTAACGTTAAATCTTGTCTCCCCCACACTATCCTTTATTATCCTTTATTCAAAAACATAGTGGAGACAAGAAAAACATATACAAAAATATAGAAAATAAAAGCGAGAGAATGGATCAACAATTTATTAAAGCAAGAGCACTCTTTATTTATTCAACCAAACTTATTATAGACTCAAACAAACTTGACTCGACGACCGACTCGAAACTCTAATTTAACTTAAAGCAAATTGACTCGATAACTAACTTGATAACCCGACTCGATAAGTGCTCTTATAATCTCGGCGTTTTACATATCCTTAGTACACTTATTCAAAATGCGCTCGAGTACTTCCATCTTCTCGACCATCATTGCATTTTTCTTCTCCAGAGCATCTAAACGTCTAGAGATGTAGCTAATCTCACGACGTGCAGCCATCAAGTTCTGTGCAAAAAGCTTCGGGTTCGAAGGTGGTGAGTTGACAATAACTAAAGGCTTTGGCTCGCACGGAACTATAGCCATGGAGTTGGACAAATTGGTTGCTGCCTTGACCGGATCATAGACCACCATACGGGTCTCGGTGTTCTTCATGGTGAAAATATGTGGTGCTGGTCATCGGTCTTAATGGAGGATGAATAAGATGAGATTAAATTATCAGATGGGGCTTGTTTATATAGGCAGAGGTGCATGGAATAGGATGGAAAGGCTCGCAATACTTTCCTACGTAAATGACTCGAGAATGTTTGTCATTACAATGGGCAAGTTCTAGAGTATTCTGGGACAAAAATGGAAAAGGGCGAGGCACGGGGCGGCGGCCGCCCGATCCCATTTGGGCCGCCGCCGGTGCCTGCTGCACCGTGTGCTCTACGTCCTTTTCCTACGGCTTAATATCCCTATTCTAATTGTAATGCTTATACTTTTGGCCCACGAAAATAAATTTCACGAAAAATTAATTCCTTTGGGTTGGATAAATCATAAAGCCTATTTCATCTAATTCATTTAATTTATTTATTTCATCGGGCTTATCGAGCTCATAGAAAATTTTAAGACGTTGGCCATTTACCTTGAATAACTTACCTTTGAGTCTTGAAGAGTGATTGCTCCATGTGATGATGAATTTACTACCTTGAAAGGTCCTTCCCACTTGCTCGAAGTTTTCCATGCCCGAATAATTTTACCACGGAATTAAAGAGTAATACCCGATCTCACGGAGTGAAAGTCTTTATCTTAATCTTCTTATCATGCCATCTCTTGGTTCTTTCTTTATAAATCTTGGCATTATGATAAGCTTTCTCTCTCCATTCCTCCAATTTAGATAATTGCATCTTCCTCACGAACTCTGCAAGCATCAAGATCCATATTCCATCTCTTGATTGCCTAGTGAGCTTTGAACTCAAGCTCTGAGGCAAATGACAGGTTTTCCCATAAACAAGTTGATAAGGTGTCATTCCAATTGGTGTCTTATATATTTGTCCCTGTATGCCCATAGTGCTTTTGGAAGTCTATCCTTCCATTTAGTTCCCATTTCTTCAACTGTCTTCTGTAAGATGTTCTTGATTTGTTTATTTGAAGTCTCTGCTTGCCCACTTGTTTGAGGGTGGTAAGCTGTAGCAATGTTGTGACGAACTCCATGCTTCAATAAATCTTTGTCGGAATCTTCTATTAATGAAGTGGCTTCCTCCGTCACTAATTACCATTCGAGGTACTCCAAATCTCGGGAATATAGTTTCTTCAAACATCTTGATTGAACTTCTACCATCTGCTGTTTTGCATGGCAAAGCTTCTACCCATTTTGAAACATAATCCACTTTGCTACTAGGATATGTTCATAATTTCAGATTTTGGGAATGGTCCCATGTAATCAATTCCCCAGACATCAAAGAGCTCTATCTGGAGATTGGTTGTTAGAGGCATAGCATCTCTTGCATTTATATTTCCGTGCCTCTAACAAGCTCCACATCTTCGGATGAAATCTTTTGTGTCTTGATACATGGTTGGCCAGAAAAATCCTGCTTACCAGATCTTCACATGTGTTCTGAATGCCCCATAATGACCTCCATATGGTGATGAGTGACATCTTTCAATAATTTGAAGTCCTTCTTACATTTGGCACACATCTTTCGAGTAACCCGTCGAGCATACTACGAAGAGATATGGCTCATCCCATAAGTGATGACGACTTTCATACATAAGCTTCTTCTTATCCGCCCTTGGTGCTACATATCCTGCAACCATAAAATTAACAAGATCTACATACCAGGGATCGGTATGGGTTATCGATAAAACATATCGTCCCCCGAAAGTGAGTCATCAATAGGCAATTCATTTGGTTTTTCAAAATGCATTCTTGACAAATGATCAGCAACAAAATTTTCTACTCCTTTCTTATCTTTAATTTCTAAATCAAACTCTTGGAGTAACAAAATCCATCTTATCAAACGAGGTTTAGCATCTTTCTTGGTGAGAAAATATTTCAAAGCAAAGCATGATCGGTGTAAACAATTACTTTAGCTCCTACCAAGTAAGATCTGAACTTATCTATAGCATAAACAACTGCTAGCAACTCTTTTTTCTCGTAGTAGCATAATTAAGTTGTGGTCCGGTCAAAGTTTTACTAGCATAAGCAATAGCATGATGTTTCTTGTCTTTAGTTTGCCCTAACACTGCCCCCCCACAAAGATAATCACGGCATCACACATAATTTCAAAAGGTAAAGACCAATCGGGGGTTGAATAATTGGTGTAAACAAGAGCCTTTTTCAAACTTTCAAAAGCTTTAAGACAAGCATCATCAAAAACAAAGGGAGCGTCCTTGGCTAACAAGCTGGTAAGTGGTCTAGCAATATGTGAAAAATCTTTTTACAAATCTACGATAGAAACCCGGCATGGCCTAAAAACTTCGTATCCCTTTAATATTCACGAGGGGAGGTAAGCGTTCTATAACTTCTATTTTTGCCTTATCAACCTCTATTCCCCTTTCTCGAAATAAGATGACCAAGCACTATTCCTTCTCTAACCATAAAATGACATTTTTCCCAATTAAGGACTAAGTGCTTTTCCTCACATCTTTGCAAAACCCCTGTCTAAATTTTCTAGACAATCATCAAAAGTTTTTCCATATCTGAGAAAAATCATCCATGAAAACTTCCATAATCTCTTCAATCATTTGAGAAAATATAGACATCATACATCTTTGAAAAAAGAAGGTGCATTACATAACCCAAAAGACATTCTTCTATAAGCATAAGTTCCATATGGGCATGTAAAAGTGGTTTTGCTTTGATCATTAGGATGGATTGGGATTTGGTGATACCCAGAATATCCATCAAGGAAACAAAAGTAAGAATGTTTTGCCAATCGTTCTAACATTTCATCAATGAAAGGCAATGGAAAATGATCTTTCCTTGTGGCTTTGTTTAGTTTTCTATAATCTATGCACATTCTCCATCCTATAACAGTTCTTTGAGGAATTAATTCATTTTTATCATTTTTAACAACTGTCATGCCTCCTTTCTTAGGCACAACTTGTACAGGGCTTACCCACTCACTATGTGGCACAGGATATATAATCCCGGCGTGTAATAACTTAAGAACTTCCTTCTTAACTACATCTCTCATCGCATTATTGAGTCTTCTTTGAGGAGGTTCTATAGATGGGGGTATATATCGGATCTGTAGGAATACGATGGGTGCGAGAGAGCAGGACTAATTCCTTTTAAATCATCGAGTGCGTAGCCTAAGGCCGAGCGATGTTTTTCTAAGATAGTTATCAGCCTGAGAGTCTGTTGTGGTGTAAGTTTATCATTTATGATCACAGGAGACTCTGGATCTTGATTTAGGAAAGCATAAGTGAGGCCCGGTGGTAAAGGTTTAAGTTCAATAGGAGGTCTAGGTGGATTCTCAAATTCATCTAGAGGTTCTGAAGTAGTAGGATTTTCATCCTCTTCTTCAATAAAGAATTCTGAATCATCCTCTTGATTAGACTCCACAAAATATTCTACGGTGGCCTCTTTAACTTCCTCCATAGGGTCTGGTTCTGGACAAGACTCGGATTTAGCATGAATGGCTTGGACTATAGGTAATGAAAATTGAAGATCTTTGTCTAGCTGAAAGTCTAAGTCTCCGGGTTGTCCTTTAAAAGTAAGCCTTTCTATTGGTTGTCCTATCAGCAGGTCAAATTCTATGATATCAAAGATATAGAAGCTAAGATGTACCATGATGTTATTAACCTTGATTGGTAAGACATAAAGAATTCCTGAGCTTTGAATAATTTGTCCTGAAGGTTTTAGTAACAATTTTGTAGTGGGACTCAGTGGCATGTTTTTGAGAAGTTCATGAGCAAAGGATAATGCCATGATGTTTATTCCCACTATAGGATTATAAAGAGCATCAAAGGGATCTTTATCAATTTGGCAACGAATAGGTATAGAAGGTGAATCCAAACGGATCACATCAGAGGAAAGCTCTGATTCTTCTGTCCATTCGCTACTTATGATTGAGACAAGTTCTTCTGTAGTTCCTTTTAAATGTGTCAAATCAGAAGAGTCTAAAGGATAAGATTGTGATGTTCTATTCTTCTGAGATGTTAATCGATATTTCGAGGTGTTTCCATAATCTGTAAAGAGATCAACCTCGATATCAAGCAAGAAATCAGAGATTGAAGTAACCTCTGGTTCTTCTAAAGGTTCTGGATTAGCTGGGATTTGCAAAGAATTTGGAATAGAATTGGGTTCAGCTAATCTTTCTTCTTACATTATTTCTTTTATTTTTAAATATTTCCCTGCGGTTGGATCATCCTCCTTGTTTTCCACGATTTTATTTAAGATAGCAATGCATTCGGGAGTTGAAAGGTGAATGAAAGATCCATTTTGCAGAGGTGTTCAAATATTTTCTAGATTTTCTATTCGGACTAATATAGAAGTGTTGAATTAGAACATGGTCTGGTATGGCGAGATTAGGTCCAGATTTGGAAAGAAGATCATATCATTCCCAATAGGCACTCAAAGATTCATTATTATTTTGTTTAGAGGATAGGATTGAGAGCCTAAAGTTAACTAGTTTGGACATTGGAAAGAAATCAGCACAAAATTCATTTAAGCAAGTTTCCCAATTGCCACCCATTCTTTCTTTATTTCTATTGTACCACTGGCGAGCTTTTCCTTTCAGAGAGAATGGAAAGAGCGTCCAACGGATAGTTTTAGGGGACATGCCTTCAATATGGAGGCATTTACATGTCTCCTCAAAAGTTTGGAGATGAAAGAAAGGATTTTCGTCTAATTCTCCTGAGAAAGTATGGTTTTGGACCATCTCTATCAACCTGGGGCGAAACTCATAAGATCCAGCTTGAATAGGTTTAGATGATAGCACAGGTCTACAAGCTTGCCCATTGGGTGCCAAGTATTTGTAAAGAGGGATAGTATCCATTTGGATAGTGATTTGAAAAAGATAAGATAAAAAGGAAAAATCTAACTAATGATATGATACAAGATTTAGTTTAGCTCACGTAATCAGCAAACCGTTCTCCCCGGCAACGGCGCCGAGAAATGCTTATTGGTAAAAGTTATCCTACAGAATTATTTATGATTTGTATAGTGCGCAAGCGAACGAAACGATGAGCACTTCACCCGGGAGAGGGTTTTAAATATCGAATCCACGGGGAGAATGGTGTGAGAATAATGAGACAAAACTAATCCCCGAGATAATAGGAAGGAACGGGAGTTCAGATAAAAGGTGAGAAGAATTCTATGGTTGTCTAGTTTATATCTTGTAAGGCTTAGAGATATTTCTTAATGGGAACGTACTCAAAGGAAAGTAAGGGCGAAACTTACTATTCCCCCAGCAACTATGTCCCACGTGTCCTATCCTACGGGAAGTGGAATCCAAAGGAATCAATGGTACTAGTCACTACCACGATCTACCACGCTCCGGCAGATAGGGTGTATTTATGAGTTATCTAGTCCAAACACCACGTTTGCACTAGGGGTAACAACTTCAATTCAAGAGCTACAAGAATTAAAGTACTCTAATGAGTCATAAACCGAAAGAAATATAAACAAGTGAACTTACTCAAATATAAGGTTGATCCACCAAAGAAGTCTCAAGATCAAGTGCAATGAAGCCTTTGATTCCAGAGGTACAAGCGTAGAGAGTCACCGACAGATCCGGTACTTCTTCTTACTTCTCCTCAACTCTACTTTCTATCTCTCAAGAATAGATCTAGAACTCTAATCAAGTTCTTTGATCTATCTCTCAACTTGATCTTAGCTCTTCTAATTAGAGAGGTATGGCTCTAGCTATGATCAGAGCTGAGTATGATGAATAATGATTTTCATGCTTGAGGCCAGAGGTAGGATCATCCTTATATAGCCGTGGCCGATGAATGCTGACCCTTGGATCAAACCGACCTTCAAAAATGGTGTAGATACAACCTCAAAGTCTGTTTGAAACCGACCTAGGAAGATGACACTGACAGGTGGGTCCCACCTGGCGACCGGCCTATTCCATCTTTGGCGTTTGCCGGGCCATGGTGGGCCCAGGCTGTCAGGTCTCTCCTGGTGTCTTCTGGTATCTTCTAGAATGTTTTAGTTCACTTTTTGGATCGAAATTCACCAGTGGTAAATCTTCTTATTGTTTGGGGAGTTTTCTCTAAGTTTTCCGGCATTTACTTGTTAAGTCCCTGAAAAGATCTAAATCACCAAAACTCGTGGAACTTTGTCAGTATAATACCTATTCTATGCATTTATTCTTTTTTATAACCTTATTATATGTTCAGTTGACACATAAAAATAGAGCTTAAGAGGTGTCAACAACCACTTTGGGCCGCACCATCCAAGGAGGCCCGGCCCAAGACGAGAAGACGTGCGGCACACGCACGACTAAGATATTGTACCACATTGCTTATCAAAGCATGTAACCTTGTCTACCGGACTATATAAGGTGGGCAAGGATCCCCTCAAATCTCAACGAATCTTAGATTAGATCACCACGATCTATCTTGTAACACGATATTCTCAATCAATCAATACAAACTAAGCAGGACGTAGGTTTTACGCCATCAAGGCGGCCGAACCTGGGTAAAACCCGTGTGTTTTGTCCTTCGCTCGTTCTGCTTAACGTCTCGTTAGCCGTCTAGCGCACCTCTACCGCTCAATCTACTAGCCGGGCATACCCCTGCTAGACTATCGCCGATAAACTGATGACAGTTGGCGCGCCAGGTAGGGGGTGTGCACTCTGACTCCATGGCTAACAAGATGGAGATCTTCTCAAGCTCCATGGTCGTCGACCCGGCGCATCCAGTTCGGGACGATGCCTTGGAACTCTGGCGTCGGCAACGGCGTCAACCACTTCAAGACGGTGCAGATCCAATCTCCGTCGACCAACCCCAACATCATCCGTGGCGACTCAGTTTCCCTCGGCAAGCATCCGGCACCATGGTCGCGAGGCATCGTCATCGTCGTCAACTCATGGCGGCGTCACGCATCGTACTCGTGATGGAGCCCGATCTCCCGAAGGCATGCACACGCAGCAATGATGACAAATTCGAGTTGGCAAGCATGATCATCGGGAAGGCGACGTAGGCTTCAGAAGGCAAAACCGATCAATCCCGGTTCCACCGTTGGCTGAGATTGACTCGAACTCTCGAAGTCAAATCGGGTCAGGTCCCAGCAAGCTGGAGGCTTACGATCCGATCTACAACTGCCATGCAAGCCGAGGGTCACGCAAGTTGATCGTGCACATACGCGTCTACCATCTGGTAGCGATTCTCCAGTGCTGCTAGTTGATCGACGGCTCGAATCGATCTTGCCAAAGCTAAGTCGACTACTTTATTTCGATTAAATACTCAATCTACGATATACGTATGTATTTCTACATATATTTGCATATATCTTCAAACATGTTGTTGGCAGGGATTTGATCAGACTTGTGGCTCGACACCCCTCGTCGACAGCATATGACAGCGGCGGGCTACGACGTCATCACGGCGAATCCAAACCACGGACGCGGTCGCGTACGCGATCTAGTCAATGTCGAATCGGATCTCATCACGATGTCCGAACCCGACATGGCGCTGATGACCAACACGTGTGGCGTCGGAGTCCAACTCCTACACACGTACACGCCAAGATCGATGTACGCTTACGAACATGAGCCTGTACGCACATCAATACAAGACGCCTCCACATATGCAGCTTGACATAGAAAAAAGCTAAGTCAATTTTTTATTTTTCTCTCCATACAATATTCAATTATTATATACATACATGGCTGGATATCTACGTATCGTCGTGTGTATTATGGCCAGGCACAAAACCTCAGAAGCAAACCTGCCAGGCCGACCACGACGAAAGCCAAAGCCAGGGACGTCAAGGTCGACTACAAGATGACCACGTCCCTAGGCTGGTTGGACACTAGCTCCGTCAACCCGCCGACTACTCCATCGTTGACAAACAAGCTAAGTCATGCTTTAATATTTTTCATAAATACTCTTCCATCTTCGCATATCTTCAGATGTTCTTCGCTTTACAAGTAATCATCGCTTTATAAGTAATCAGCCATATAGTTTCTGTCTCCCCCAAGTACCTCTAGAGTCGACCCCACTGTTCGAACGTGCACGTCGGCACAGCTCCCTGCGTTACGGGTGGTCGGAATGGTCTCTTTGGTCGGATAAGTGTTCGGGCGCGTGCACAGGCCACAGTGCCTCACCACCGGATAACTGGTCGGCCAGGGCTGGAGTGCTTCGCGGCGGAACTAAACTACATGCACTAAGTGCTTGTAAATGCTCTACACATGCTTCTTCGAAAACCATGACGACTAAGTCATTGGCTACAACTCAACGCTTTTGTCACACAGCCCTCTAGAGTCGGCCCTGTCTCCGACTACTTCTCAAATGCGTGCATCCGGTAAATCAGTCCCTGCGTATTTGGTAGTTGGCAGGAGCTCCTTTGTGCGGTTGAACAACCCGAACACGTGTCAATGAGCACCGCGCTCCACGTAGCGGTTATACCGGCCCACAAAGGCTAGATTGGATGCTAAACGACACCCTAAAAAAAATCTACAACAAAAAAACACGCATCGAGCTCTACGCTCTGCGTACAAACTTCTTCACCTCCTATTGGAAAACCGATATTTTAATTGTACATCACGTACTACCAATCTACAAATTTTTATTTCAGGGGCAAGACCGACCTCACCGACTGTCGATGTTTTACGACCGAGAGCCTGCCACGGGGTGAACCGGGCAGTTTGTTCGGGCCTCGACGAACCTGGAGCCCGGCGGTTTGTTGCGCAGCTGACATTGAGAGCAGGGTTTTTATACTGGTTCGGGCCCTCGATCAAGGATCGAGTAAAGACCTTTACGTCCAGTCGGCGTGAGCCTGTTTTTGATTGATGGGGTTAGCCGAGAATCGGCTGTGAAGCTTACAGCGCTTGGTCGTGGCCAAGCTTGTGTTCTGTAATCGCGCTATGCGTTCGTGCTCTCCTCTACGAGGTGTTTCTTGGCCGCCTTTTATAGTCTAAGGAGCCAAGGAACTCGCTACGATCCTAGTCGGATACAGAGAGGGTTGTCCGTAGAGGAACCGAACACCCGAACTCTAAACAAGGTAACCTGACTAGTGTTCTATCCTAATTACAACAGAAGTTACCGTAGCTATGCTTCCATTGCCTTCTGGGAGTTGTTTGTGGCCGCAGGCTAGGATAGAACCCTGCGTACAACTCGGTAGAGTTCTTTGGTGATCCTGTATCCACAAGCCCCCGAGCATCTCAAGGCCGAGTCATGAGAGTTGTCTTTGCTTTTCTCGGGTGAGGCCTTGATATGGTCTTCAAGATCATCTTTACGGAGTGTAATTTTTTTCTAAAAAAAGTGCACCCGTAGGGTGTAGCCCCCGAGCTTCTTGCTTTTTGGCACAAAGAGCTGGAAGGTCTTTGAGTTCTTCTCCTCCGTCTTCGAGTTCTTCTCGTCGTCGGAGCTCTTCTTTCTTAAAAGAGAGCCTTGTTCCGCTAGCCCCCGAGCATCTCAGGTTTGAGTCATGAGAGCTTCCTGCTCTTCTCGGATGCGGCCTTGATGCGGTCCTTGTCGTCTTCGTGCGGTGTGCACTTTTGTTGAAAAAGTGCACCCGTAGGGTGTAGCCCCCGAGCTTCTTGCTTTTTGGCACAAAGATTTGGAAGGTCCTTGAGTTCTTCTCCTCCTCCGTCTTGAGTTCTTCTCGTCGTCGGAGCTCTTTTGAAAAAATCGTGCCCCGGGTATCCTGTAGCCCCCGAGCGTCTAAGAGTTCTTTTTGTAGATAGACCTCTTAGAGGTTCTTCATTTTCCCCGGGATTTTGACCGTTTCTCTTATTCTGTGTGATCACTTCTGGTGTTGGGCTGTCGTGACGTTTGTCAGGGTTCTTCTGTCTCTTGGCGGGTTCTTCTCCTTTGATTTGATCGACTTGTCTTTGTCTTAGTCTGAGCTTCGGGATGTTTCTGCGTTGCCGGTTGGCATTTTGAAGAGTTCTTTTCTTCTGCTGAGGTATCCGACCGTTGTGTCAGTCTGTTGCACTGTTCCGCATAAAAAGGAGTGCCGTTGTCACTTCAAATTAGTTTTGAAGTTGTAAAGGCTCCCGTTACAGAGAGTTTTATTCTGTAACGGGTGGAAAAAATCCCTCTCCATAAATACTTGGATACGGCCGTTTCTTTTCCTCCTCTGCCATTTGCATCCGCGATTAGCAATTTTCTTTGCCCTAATCCTCTTGCGCCGCCACTGTTCCCTGCCGCCGCCGTTGCGCCCTTTGGTTTCTGCCGTTCTCGCCTCCGTCCTCCATTATGGTGAAAAGCTATTCTTCCAGGAGCCTTAAGGGGAAGGCAGAGATGGTTCCTAAGGTGGAGGCGGCCATGAAGATCTGGCCGGAGTCCTCCATCGTCGCTGAGGATCTTGAGGACTTGGAGCGGCGCCGGCTTCTTCCTCCTTAGAGTCTGTCTGGTTGGAGACTGCCGACCGGGCATCGTCTTCCTGCTCCTGGCCCTCTTGAGGTTGTCCTCTTTCTTTCTTTTGTTCAGGCAGGTCTTTGCTTGCCTGCTTCGGATTTCTTCCAAGAGTTTCTGCAGTCCTATTCGATTGCTCTTTCTCATCTTACCCCTAATGGGGTTCTCCTTCTTTCCATCTTTGTTCATGCCTGTGAGACCTTCATAGGCATCCCTCCTTCCTTGAAGCTCTTCCGCTATTTTTTCTGCCTTCGTCATGGGGGCGATCTTTCTTCTCTTGGTTGTGTTTCGATCCAGGCCCGTCAGGGCCGAAAAGGGGCTTTCTTTGATTATGAGCTCCCTGATTCTGTTTCCGGCTGGCGCTCTGGGTGGTTCTATGTGAACAATCCTCCTCCTGCCCTGATGGATCATGACTCAATGAGTCCTGTTGATCCTGAGAGCCTGAAGGTTGACTCTCCTGATGAGTCGGAGGTTGCAGAGCTTGTCAACCGTGTCAAGATCTTGAAGCAAGGTGGCCTTAGTGGCCCTGGTATTGTTGCCAGTTTTCTTCGCCGTCGAGTTCAACCTTTGATGGCGAGGGAGAGGCTTGGCTTCGAGTACTCTGGCCCTGAGGATCCTTCTCGTGTTGGTGGTGATGCTTCTGAGTTGCCTGAGGCGGAGCTGATGGTATCCCTTCGCTCTCTGTTGAAGGATGTTCAGATGACTCCGATTCGGGTTGCTGAGTATTCTGCTGACAACCCTCCTCCAGCTGTGAGTTCTTACTTTCTTTGATGTACTTTCCTGTTTAGGGTTCTTTTCTGACTCTTCTGATTTTTTAGCATCTTGGCCGGAACTACTCGAGGTCTTTGTGGTGACCGTTCTTTGCGATGCCCGCCTGCCTCTGTTGTTCGGGTGAGTCCGAAGCCCTTCGGCATGAGTATTGGGGTTGCTTCGTATGTTCCCTTTACTCCCGGATCCACGGGTACTTGCCCTTATAGGTCATAGCGGCGGGGGGCGTTGTTGAAGAGCCCGCTGCTTCTGTTGCTACCCCGACTCCCAAGAGGACTTGCTCTTCCGCTTCTCAGGCTTCTTTGCAGGAGCCCACAGGTAATATTCTTATAGGTGAGGGGGTTGATCTTCTGTCAGTCCCTCTCTTTTTCGTATAAGCTGACCTATTTTTTCTGTTTTTCCAGAGGGTGCTTCGCATTTGCTTTTTGAGCACGCTGATGAGCAGGTGGAGTCCCTTGCCCGGAATCCGTGAGTTCCTTTCTTCTGTCTTGAATACCGGGTTCTTTTTGTCTTGTAGCCTTATTGGGTTGTTTGCAGTTTGTCGTTTGTGCAGGTTGAGGCTTCCGAGGCTTCTGGCCAGGTTCCTGTTGTGGCCATTGAAGTGAAGCCTCCTTCTGTTGCTGGCTTGCCCCCTCGTCCTCGTCTCTCTTTTCGGTGAGTACTCTTGTCGCGAGTTCTTTCCTCCCGTTGACTTTTGAGGATTTCTTATATTGCCGGGGTTGTTTTGCAGGCGTCCTTCTGTGAAGTTCTCTGAGGTTGCATCTTCGAGTTCTTCTGAGCGTCCTGTTGGTGGCCAGTCTTCTTCTTCGGCCTCTCCTGCTCGGGGAACCGCTGTGGATCCCCCTCAGGATCCTTCTCTTTATGATCTGAGGTCTCTTGCAGACTCTGTGATTTCTGAGTTTGATCTGGCTTCCCGGGTTGCCGCTCTGTCTGCAGCGTTCTGGACTACTTCGGGCGCTTTTTCTGCCTTTGATCAACAGTTCCAGGTATGTGTCGGGTTCTTTTCTTGGCTTTCCCCTCTTTCTTTTGGGATATGTCCTGACCCTGACTTTTCTTTAGTCCTTTGTGCGAGATCTCCCCGTCTTCCTCCCTGCTCAAGAATGTGACTCCTTGCGGGCTGAGGTTGTTCGTCTTCAGGGGGTTGAACGGGATCTTCGTGCTCAGCTCCAAGACTCTTGTGCTACCATTGATGGGTTGACCGAGTCCTATGCCAAGGTTACTCAGGAGGTTGAAGGTATGTTTGCTTATCCTCTTGAGCCGTTTTTGCTTTATTTGTCAAGTCTTCTCCTCTGACTTGTCTGTTTCTTGATTTCAGGCCTTCGGGTGACTAATTCAGGTCAGGCGACCACTATCGGTGAGTTGTCGGCCGAGCTTCAGTCGGAGAGAGATGCTCTTTCTTCTCTTCGCGCGAAGTTCTCCGATCTCTGGCGATTTGTGTATCCCTTGCTGGAGGTTATTCGTCTGCCTGAAGATCATGGCGTGTCCTGGAGGGATTTTCTTCCCAGGGTTCCCGATCGTTTCCGTTTCTTTGTTGGAGACGCTGCTGGGAGGCTGTTGAAGAGCTCGCTCTTTTACTTCTATCATCTTATGCCGGAGCTGCCCATTGCTGCTGTTGTGGATGGGTTTGCTTCTGACGAGCATCTCGGAATAATGGATGAGGGCGCCACGAGGTGGATGCATTTGTGACCACTCTTGCCGGGCACCATCGATCTTGATCTTCTGAAGGAGAGGCGCTGGATTTTGATGCGGCCCGAGTGCACGGGTGGCGGCCGTCCGCCTTGTAATGAACAGTTTGTTCTTTGGTGGCTTTGTTGGTTGTAGGCCTTAAATACTCTTGCTTGTGTCCGCCTTCGTGTGGACTTTAAGTATTTCTGATCTGCCTTCGTGCAGCTTGTTGCAGTTTTGTTGCAGTTTGTTCTCTGCTTGCTCTTGTAGTGGTCTTTCGGGTTGTTTTCCTCAGATGACTTGTTGAGATTGCACCTTTAGAGTTCTTCCTTAGGCTTCCGGCTCTTATCTCCTTCTTGTAGACTCGTGCTGAGTTGTTTGGAGTTCTGCTCCATAACATCAGTGTTGTTTCTTCTGATGATTTGGCTCGCCTTTCTGTAGACTAGCTGAAGATTGGTTTGAAGTCTTGCTTCGAGTTATCAGGGTTGTTTCCCTGACTTGTCAGATTGTCTTCTCGTAGATCTGCTGAAGATAGTATAGGATCTTGTCCTTGAGCGCTTTTAGGTTGTTTCTTCCTTTGCGCGTCGGCTGGCCTATTCATAGGTCTTGCCGTAGTAGATTGGAGACTTACTTCAGTGCTTCAGAGTTTTTTCTTCTGAAGGATTAGCTTGCCTCTTCTGAAGGTAGCTCTGAAGTTGTCCTCTTGAGTTCCAGGTTTATTTCCTCTAGAGAATCGGCCCGTCCCTCTCGTAGATTTGATGAAGATGGTTGTAGAGCCTTGCTTCGGTTTGTCGGGGTTGTTTTCCTCGACAAATGACTTTTGTCTTCTTCTTGAGACTTGTCATGATGAGTAGAGGCTTGCTCTTGAATTCCAGAGTTGCTCTTTCTGGAGTATCAGCTCGTCTTTCTTGTAGATTAGTTGAAAGGTGATGGAGTCTTGCTCCCGGTCTTCGGGGTTGTTCTTCGAAGTTTCAGCTCGTCTTTTCTGTAGACTAGGCGACGTTGGTGGAGTCTTGCTCTGGTCTTCAGGGTTGTTTCTTCTGAAGATTCAGCTCGTCTTTTTCGTAGACTAGGCGGCGTTGGTGGAGTCTTGCTCCTAGTCTTCAGGGTTGTTTCTTCTGAAGATTCAGCTCGTCTTTTCGTAGACTAGCCGACGTTGGTGGAGTCTTGCTCCCGGTCTTGAGGGTTGTTTCTTCGAAGATTCAGCTTGTCCCTTCGTGGACTTCTCGATGGTGGTTGGGGCGTCCCCATGTTGCGAGTTGTTTAACTCGGCATGTGACTTGTGTCTTCTCTTGAGACTTGTTACGATTGTTCGGAGGGTTTTCTCGGGCTGTTCGGTTTTTCTCCTTTTAGGCCCTCTAGCGTTGTCTTTTCTTAGACATGCTAGTGTAATTTGGTGGAGTCGTGCTCTAGAAAGAGTTGTTCTAACTTCGGGGTTGCCGCTTACGGGCTAGGGCTCTCCCATCTTTGTCTAGTGGACTATTCACATGACGTCCCTTGTAAGGTTCTCGGTTCGGGCCCATTTAAGTGCACTGCTGGATTTGAAGGTCAAGATGGTTGGGTTCCTATTTCATAACACCGCAATCCACCTTGTGCGGTTTGAGCTGCTCGCTTTTGAGAGACTTGTGTGAGAGGCGATGGGTTTCTATTTCACAACACTACACCGTTCACGCCCGATTCGAAAGGCCGTCCGCCGTCATTGGACATAGTGGCACTTTTTCGGACCCTCGATGGCCTCTGCGACCTAGGCGGGCCGATCCCAACGTCCTCTTTTTTTCAAGAGTCGAAGTTCACGATCTTCCGCTAGGATTTAAGGTGTGGACGCTATTCCAGAGCTAGGACGTCGCATGGTTCCACCCTTGGAATTTGACCTCCGTTCTGGTGGTCGGGGTTGCCTTCTTTTGGTCGACTTCTTTTCGTGAAGCGCCAATTCAGGCTATTTGTTCATCTCCCTTGGGAGGCATGCGGCTTTACTCTTGGCGACTTGTTTTGGTTGAAGCGCTTGGCAGCCGCATATTTGGTGACCTTTCCCTTGTTGGTTGGTCCAAAGTTCTTCTCAGGCTTGGTCTTCTTCTCTGTCGCCTTGAGTTCTTCTGATTACGGATAGAACCTTCTGAGTTGGCTTATGTGCCAGGAGTTTCGATTTCTTCTCCTTGCATGGTCATCGGTTCATAGGTTCCCGGTCCCGGTACTCTTTTGACGATGTATGGTCCTTCCCATGGAATTTGAGCAATTTGTGCTTGCCTTCCGTCTTTTGATTTCTCTTGAGTACTTGGATCTCCCGAGTTGAGGTTTCTTGGGCGTGTGCTCTTGTCATAATGCCTTCTTAGTCCTTGCGGATATCTTGCGTTCGGAGGATTGCATTCGATCGACTTCTTACGCACGGTCGATTTCTAGTCTTCTTGTCTGTTTCTCCTTCTCCTTCTTCAAATTGTTCGATCCTTGGAGAGCTCCATATGAGGTCTGGCCGGTAGAAGCGGCTTTCGATCCATAGGTTAGGAAGAAGGGTGAGTAGCCTGTTGATCTGGCGATTTGAGTTCTTAGGCCCCGGGCGACTTTTGGAAGTTCTTCAATCCATTTTGCTCCATAGTCTTTGAGTTCTTCATATAGTCTTGGCTTTAGTCCGGCAAGGATGAGTCCGTTTGCTCTTTCGACTTGTCCGTTAGCCTGAGGATGTGCCACAGAAGCATAGTCTATCCGTATGCCACAATCTTGTGCCCAATCTTCGACTCCCGCGCATTTGTGAGCGGTGATCCAAGGTCGATGATGATTCATTAGGTATCCCGAATCGTGCATAATCTCTTGGATGAACTCGACCGCCGTGGTGGAGCTGAAGGTGACCAATGGCTTGTATTCTATCCATTTGGTGAATTTGTCGATGGCGACGAAGATGTATTCGTATCCTCCCTTGGCTCTTTTAAGTGGTCCGACTTGATCCAGTCCCCAGCATGAAAATGGCCATGATGGTGGTATGCAGATTAAGTTGTGAGCTGGCACATGCGTTTGTCTTGCGAATATCGGGCATCCTTTGCATTTTCTGACGAGTTCTTCTGCGTCTTTGAGAGCTGTTGACCAGTAGTATCCTGTTCTAAATGCTTTTCTGTGGATACGGATTCACCAAAGTACTCTGTACTACCAAAGAACCTCATAAGGGAGAAACTCTAGTCCTACTAGGTTTCCCCACTTGTAATCCTAGTAGAACTCCCATGTAATCCTACTAGGAACCCTTACTTTGTAACCGACTAGGACTCGCCCTGAGGACTATATAATGGAGGGCAGGGCTCCCTAGATCGGCAGACTTGATCACAACAGCTCAGACCTCCGTGTCTGAACTCCATAGCGCAGGGCGCCATACTTTCCACCTCAACTGGACGTAGGGTGCCATCCTGGCACGCCGAACCAGTATAAATCGCTGTCTCTCTGCGTTTACCATCGAGTTCCTACGTTCGCCGACCACCCCTCCAGAACAAAACTCCGCCTCGGGTAACCCCGTGACAGAGCTGCCGGTCTTAAAACATCGACAGCTGGCGCGCCAGGTAGGAGAGGAAATTCCCTCGGCGCTTCCGTTCGAGAGCTCGATGGACCTCAAGATCAAGACTCGCTGCAGCACTCATCGACTTCCATCGACAACACGTTCTTTGCCCTCGTCGACAACCATTTGTGGATTTCGGCGTTCGTCGACAACTTGCCATTCTCACGGCGGACTTCAAGATCGAACAAGACATTCTCGGCGGAATCAACCATCAATTCCGCAACGTCATCCGTAGGAGCTCGACGGATCGTGGCAACAATCTTCAGATGAGTTTCGAGTACCTTGTTGCTGCATCTCGACGAGATCCCACGACGGAACACTACGGCGGACCAAAGTATATTCCAAGACCGAATCGGCAAGACATCGATCCCGCGCACGTGTGCGAAGCCAACAAGGACTCCTACTCGAATCGATCCAAATGTGGATGGTCGACCGGACACGCAACTTGTCCGAGTTCTATTACATTACGATCAACCAGGCCACATGCAAGAGGATGCATGTGCGTACAAAGAATACGAGATATCAAGGCATGCAAGCTGCGGCCAAAAATAGTCGGAAGAAGAGCTACGCCACGCCAAGCCAAGAAAGGCCAAGACATCCGTCAAGGTGTTCAAATGCACAAGCAAGACGCCGGACTTCAACAACTCCATCACTACTGGCTGGCGAGTACTCGGCATGTCGTGACGGCAACTCCGACTACTCGGCTGCGAGATCGACTACACGGACATCAAAAATAGCTAAGTCATATTTTAAATATTATTTTTATTCCAGATATTATTCATGCCTCCACACGCATCTGGTCATGATTGGCTCCACCCAAACCGGCTCTCCGTCAAGAGCTCTCGGAGCTCAATTCGACCTTGCCCTTGAAGCACCCTTGAGGAGAAGAACGGCAAAAAGGGCGGCGACGAAACGTGGTGATGTTGCCTCTACGACGGATCGTCTTCCCTTAATAGTCGCTAATATTCCCGAGTAAGCACACGCACGCCGACCTTGTCCTCTGTAAGCCCTAAACCACGTCAAGGCTTCATCCGAGAAGAGCGAAGACAGACTCTCATGACTCACACTTGAGATGCTCGGGGCTCGTGGGGCGATTCGGTGCGATAAAGGTTCTTAACGAGGCCAACCGGAAATTAACCGGCCTAGCGAGGGAAGACGCAAAACTATCATCATGCATTTTTTCGTGCAAAGAAATTGCTCTAGTCTTCTCTTAACGATCGCTAAACTTCTAGCATGTGCCTTAACGCGGGGCTTGTTTTCTCGAAAAAAGAGGCTCACATGGTCATGGCAGAAAGCCCTCTCGGTTCCATACGCCTGAGATTCAAGTACCGAACCGTATCAGACACACGGCCTAACAAGAGCAAGATGCGAAAAAAGTTTACACGCATTTTATAAGGCTGGGACCTGCTCCCAAATATAATATCCGGAATATCAATTACAACATGTTTTCATGTTTACCTTGCAGAGAACCTCGTCTGGACCATGTCGCCAGAAAAAGAACTCCAACCACGCTCGGGGGCTGAATCCTAAGGTCGAAAAGAACCCAATCAGCCCACTGAGATCAGGAGGAGAAGAACTCTACCGGCTGAGATCGAGGGAAAAAGAACCCTACCAGCAGGGATCGGGAGAAAAAGAACTCCATCTACCCTCGGGGGCTCGATCTTACGGAAGAAAAAGAACCTTACCAACAGGGATCAGAACAAAAAGAACCCTACCAGCACACGTCAAGTTTGGTCGTGCTATCAAGTCGCTCCATACTTTGTTCGGGTCGTGGTGCCGACTTTGGGGCTGTTCGTCGGGGCCTTGATTAGTACCAATTTCTTGACCTCGCTACAAGACTTCTACGGCGTCTTCCAGCAGGCTCGGGGGCTGCAGGATACCTAGGACAAGTTTTTTTTCAAAAAAAACTTTGTTTCCTAAGCAGAAGGCCGTAGGTTCAACAAGAAGAACCCGAAGACGGAGGAGAAGAACCCGAAGACCTTCCAGCTCTTTGTGCCAAAAAGCAAGAAGCTCGGGGGCTACACCCTACGGGTGCACTTTTCAAGCGCACACCGTATGATGATCTCAAGACCATATCAAGGCTTCATCCGAGAAGAGTGGAACAACTCTCATGACTCAACCTTGAGATGCTCGGGGGCTTGTGGATACGGGATCACCAAAGTACTCTGTACTACCAAAGAACCTCACAAGGGAGAAACTCTAGTCCTACTAGGTTTCCCCACTTGTAATCCTAGTAGAACTCCCATGTAATCCTACTAGGAACCCTTACTTTGTAACCGACTAGGACTCCTGCCCCTAGGACTATATAATGGAGGGCAGGGCTCCCTAGATCGGCAGACTTGATCACAACAGCTCATACCTCCGTGTCTGAACTCCATCGCGCAGGGCGCCATACTTTCCACCTCAACTGGACGTAGGGTGCCATCCTGGCACGCCGAACCAGTATAAATCGTTGTCTCTCTGCGTTTACCATCGAGTTCCTACGTTCGCCGACCACCCCTCCAGAACAAAACTCCGCCTCGGGTAACCCCGTGACGGAGCTGCCGGTCTTAAAACATCGACATTTTCCCACGAGGGTTCTTGACGCTGCGTGGTTTCCACAGCATCCAGAGTGGATTTCTTGTAGGATGTCCTCTCCTTCTTCAGAGCTTATGCATTTGAGTAGTACTCCTGATGATGCTGCTCTTTTGTAGAGCTTGTCTCCGATGAGCACATAGTTCTTGCTTCTTCTCAAGATCCTTGTTGCTTCAGCTTTGTCATCGGGTAGCGTCTTGTTCTTGATGAAGTTAACGATGTCTTCGATCCAAGGAGTTGTTCTGCGACCTGGAGAGATTATCATTACACCGTTTAGGGCTGATTGCTCCATGTTGTCTTCTTCTGGGTTCTCCTTGATGGATGGTTTCAAGAGTTCTTCGACGAATACTCCTGGTGGGACTTGTGCTCTGTCAGATCCGAGTTTGGCTAGCACGTCTGCTGCCACGTTCGCATCCCTAAGCACGTGTAGGATTTCTAGGCCCTGGAAATTCTTTTCCAGCTTGCGTACTTCTGCGCAATAGAGGCCCATGTTGTCCTTTGTGCAGTCCTAGTCCTTGTTGACTTGATTGATGACAACAGCGGAGTCGCCGTATACTTGCAGTCTCTTGATTCCCATAGTTCTTGCTATCTTGAGGCCGTGGATGAGTGCTTCATATTCAGCCTCGTTGTTTGTAGCTTGCCACATGATTTGCAAAGACGTACTTGAGTTGTCTTCCTTACGGAGATATGAATAAAATCCCGCTCCTGCCCCTAGCTTCAACGATCCATCGAAGTACATGTTCCAATGCTTCTTGATGTCGTCGGATATGGGTTGTTGGAGCTCTGTCCATTCCGCGATGAAACGGAAGTGCACGGGATTTGATTGCTCTTCTTGGGGTGAACTCTAGATTCAATGCTCGAGTTCTACCGCCCACTTTGATATTCGACTGTTGAATCTTTGTTCCTCGGGATATCGCCTAGTGGTGAGTCGGTCACCACTGTGATCTTGTATTAATTTGTCGAAGTAGTGTCGTAGCTTCCTTGACGTGATCAGTATGGAGTAGAGTAGTTTTTTACGTGAGGGTATCGAGCCTTAGACTCGGATAGAACCTCGCTCACGTAGTAAACTGGCCTCTAAACTTTGCTGAGTTGCCCGGGCACTTCTCTCTCCACGATGATTCTTTGAACTAACCTTTGTATTTGTTGCCGCGCTATGTAGAGCGGGGAGTTCTTCTTGATCCTTTGGGGGTGTTAGGACTGGAGCTGTCGTAAGGTATTGTTTGAGTTCTTCAAACGCCTTGTCCGCATCTTTTGTCCACTTGAACTCTCCCTTGGTTTTGATGAGTTTGAAGAAGGGTAGCCCTTTCTCTCCGAGCTTGGATATGAATCTCGTTGAGTCTTTGCCATGCACCCCCGTGAGCTTACGGGCGTCCTTGACGCTTCGGGGTTGTGTCATCTCGGTGATTGCTTTGATTTGCTTGGTGCTGGCTTCAATGCCTCTGTTCGACCAAGAAACCCGTAGCTGCCCGATGGTACTCCAAAGGCGCATTTGGTTGGGTTGAGCTTCCATTTCCATTTGTTGAGGTTCTTGAAAGTCTCTTCCGGATCTTGAATCGAGTTTACGGTTCTCTTGTTTTCACCACTACGTCGTCTACGTATGCTTCGGCATTTTTGCCAATCTGCTCTCCCAAACAAGTCGTCAGACGTCTTTGATACGTTGCTCCGGCGTTCTTCAATCCAAAGGACATTGTTTTGTAGCAAAGTAGGGCACCGAAGGGGGTGATAAAAGAGGTCTTGCTCGATCTTCTTTCTTTAATGCGATCCGGTGGTATCCCGGTAGCAATCCAAGAATGATAGTAGAGCCGATCTGCCGTGGAGTCCACTATTTTGGCAAAGTGCTTGTTTAGGTCCGTGTAGTCCACACACATGCGCCCAATCACGAGGTATTCTTCTTCGAACCCGAAGGGGGGTTGGCGAGCCGGTCGGGATGTAGGATTTTCTCGATGAACCTCGCTGCGAGTAGTTTTCGCAATCTCCTTCTTGATAGCTTCTTTCTTTTCTCGGTGAGAACCTCCTTAGTCTTTGCTTGATGGGTTTGGATCCCATATTGATGTCGATTATGTGCTCGGCCCGGCTCCTTGGGACACCGGGCATGTCTGCCGGTTTCCAGGCGAATATATCTCTGTGTTGCCTTAGGAAGCTGGTGAGCGCGAGTTCCTATTTTGGAGATAGGTGGGCGCTGATGATCGCCGTCTTAGATGGATCGTCCGTCTGTAGGTCTATGTGCTTGACATTGGCTTCCTCTGGTGGAATCAGAATTGCTTGCTTCTTGGCTGGTATCTCAAGTTCTTCTGGGTTTGTTTCTTCTGTCATCTAGTCGAGTTCCTTTTTCTCTAAGAGCTCCCCTGTCTTGTTGGCAATCTCCATGGCTTGTACATCACACTCAAAAGCTTTCTTGAGATCTCCTTTGATGGAAAGAACCCCAAATGGTGCTGGCATCTTTAGTAGAAGATATGGGTAGTGTGGAATAGCCATGAATTTTGCGATAGCGTGTCTTCCCATGATGGTGTGATATGGTGACTCGAGATCCGCCGCTTCGAACTTGATGTACTGGTCCAGGTAGTTGGATGGAGATCCAAATGTAAGCGGCAAGGTGACTTGTCCGACCTGGTATGGCTGCTCGTCCGGTACTATCCCATAGAAGGGAGTGCTGGAAGGAGCAATTAATCCGGAGAGGTCTAGTCCCATCTTGTCCAGTGTTTCTGAGAATATGATGTTCAGTCCTGCTCCTCCGTCGATCAATACCTTGGTAACGGTTATTCCAGCTATTGTGGGTTCTAGTACCAAGGGATACAGGCCGGCATTGCCCACACTTGTCCATTGATCCTCCTTGGTGAATTGAATCGGGTATTGGGACTAGTTGAGATAGCGGCGTTACGGGCTCGCCGCCATGATTGATCGGAGTGCTAGTTTATCTTGTCTCTTGCTCTTTGATCAGGGTACTCGGAGAATATGACCTTTCGAGAGATCTTGTTGCTTTCTAGAAATCTCCCATCTTTGGCTCTTCACCGGCTCCTTCTCTGTTTTTCTTGATTGTCCCCCTTCTCGAAAGCGAGTTGTTTCCTCCCTTGTACTTTTCTGGAATGTGGAACAGTTTCCGAGCGTGTCTTTGAGCTCGGGGTGATAGATGCAAGGTAGGTCTTCTAGCTTGATATTGCTTCTGTTCCTGTCGTCATTGTTGTTGTTGTTAAACCTTTGTTTGTAGGGCTTCTTTGACTTTTCCGCCATTGCGACAGTGTTGTCTGGTCCTCGCTTCTTTTGCTGTTGAGAGTTGTTCTACTCCTTCTTCAGGCCTTCTGAGTTCTTTCTCTCTGGAAAGCGATCTCGGGTTCTTTCTTCGGCTCCGATCATCTTCTCAACAGTAAGCTTGAACAGCTCATTTGTCCTCGGGTTGTCTTTGTAGAAATCGAGAAGCGCCATCTTGAGAAAATTCCATTGCCGAAGGCGTGGATCACTTCTCTCTCGGTGATATCATGCACTTGGGATCTCATCTCTCCAAATCTTCGGTAGTAATCTCTCAAGGATTCTCCTGGCTTCTGCTTGAGGCTCTTCAGCTCTGCCTGAGTAATAGGATGGGTAATGATTCCTACGAAGTTCTTTGCGAGAATGCTTTACGCAAGTCCTCCCGAAGATCCGATTGAGCCCTCTTCGATCTTGTCGAACCATTGGAGCGGTAGAGCCTCTAGGGCCATGGGAAAGAAGACGGCCTTCGCGTCATCATCTCCTCCAGCCAGCTTAATGGATTGTGAGTAGACTCTGAGCCATTGTCTGGGCTCTGTTTTCCCATCATATTTTGAGTGGTTTGAAGGTTTGAACTTTGGGGGTAGCTTGACCTCTTGCAATCTCTCTGCGAAGCAAGGAAATTTGTCGTAACTTCCCGTCGTTCTTTCTTCAAGTCTTCCTGAGGTTCTTCCTCCTCTTGGATGAGTCCCAGTAGGTTGATATGTTGACTCCGCGACTTCTTCTTGTCGGCTTGGTCTTGGGGCGGGGCTCTCTGGTACTATCTACCATCCCTCCGGGGTGGTTTGGAGTTATTGGAACCCTCTGGCCTGCCCAGCCTTTCGAAGACGTTGGACCGGCTTCTAGGTGCACGGGAGCTGTCCGCCCTTGATTGTGACGTTCTAGGATCTCTTTCACGTGTAGCCTTTTGCAAGGCTTCTTTGATGAGCCTCTCCTCGTCGTTTAGATCTACAGCAGTCTTCAGGCGGTCGATCAACCCTTGTAGCCTTTCTCGAGTTACTCGCTTGTCGTCCTCAGCTTCTCTTTCGGACTTCAGTCTCTCGTATTCGTGTAGATCGGCTTGATATTTGTTCATGGCATGTAAGCGTATGTTTGCTCTGATTCGGCGTCCTCCCTTTAGCTTGTTTCTCTTGACCTTTCTTGGCGTTGGTGTTCTCCTTCGTCTTCAAGGGTTCTTTCGTCCGCCCGAGATGTTGGACGGGGGCCTTCGTCGGTGGACCTAATGTCGGGGCATACGGATGGTTAAGCGGGGCGCGAGCTGTTGCCACCATAAAGATTTCTTAGGCGGACGTAGCCTTGGGCCGCCACTCCTTCCGTCGGGGTAGAACTTGAGATCTTTGGTCTTTCCGATCACCGCCGTTGCTCGACGATTGGCTCCGTCGAGGGTTCTTGGCCGATGGATGATGCATTCCTCACGGGGTTCTTGTCAAGATGAGCCCTCTTTGTGCGCCCTCCAAAGGAATCTCCGGTCTTCTCTTGAGTTGTCTTGGCGCTCCTTGAATACGCGAATGCCGAGTTGCGTAGTCCTGTAGGGAAGCGAAAGGTAATCGGACTGGTGTCCGGGGTTATCTCCGATTTCGCCTTCTTTCTCCGAGTCGAGATAGTTTTGGTCGAAAAAAGTTTCGAGTTGGAGTAATTTCCTTATCCGGGTCGGAGTAGGAGTTGTGCTTCGAATCGCTCTTGGAGTCCGCACTTGAGCCCCGGTTGTCCACCTTCCCCGAGCCGGTTTCGGGTTTGGGTCCTCTGCGTGAGACTCGGGCGGGCTTCGAACTTGTTCTCCGTATTCGAGGCGGCTTCGTAAGCGTCGATTCTTTGGAGCTTCTCGGCGAGTTACGGTTCTTCGGTCTTGGGTTCCTCGATGATGCGGCCTCGAGTCTTGCCATCGTCGTCGATCTCGCAAGCCCATGTTCTCAAGATGATCGTCTTCCCGCCGGTGAACTCATGATGTCGTGGTCCGCTAGACTCTCGTGCTGAAATTCGACGAGCCCCGGGCGCGCCCGGTGTCGATGTTTTACGACCGAGAGCTCGCCACGGGGTGAACAGGGGCGTTTGTTTGGGCCTCGACGAACACGGAGCCCGGCGGTTTGTTGCGGTGACCCGACATTGAGAGTATGGTTTTTATATTGGTTCGGGCCCTCGATCAAGGATCGAGTAAAGACCTTTACGTCCAGTCGGCGTGAGCCTGTTTTTGATTGATGGGGTTAGCCGAGAATCAGCTGTGAAGCTTACAGCGCTTGGTCGTGGCCAAGCTTGTGTTCTGTAATCGCGCTATGCGTTCATGCTCTCCTCTACGAGGTGTTCCTTGGCCGCCTTTTATAGTCTAAGGAGCCAAGGAACTCGCTACGATCCTATTCGGATACAGAGAGGGTTGTCCGTAGAGGAACCGAACACCCGAACTCTAAACAAGGTAACCTGACTAGTGTTCTATCCTAATTACAACAGAAGTCACTGTAGCTATGCTTCCATTGCCTTTTGGGAGTTGTTTGTGGCCGCAGGCTAGGATAGAACCCTGCGTACAACTCGATAGAGTTCTTTAGTGATCATGTATCCACACCGACCACACCACTGCTCAGAGTCCGCACGACTCAATAGCAGATGACGTGATGACCTACCACTTGCCAAACCAATTTGCTTCGCGTGTGTGCATGGGTGCTCATGCACATGCACATGGACCAACCAGAAGCTTACAACCTGATCGACAAGACGTACAGGATCAACAACAGCAACATGCGAGTCAATTGAGTACGCAAACTCGGTCTCGATGGACATCTTTGAGCGGCGATAACTCGGCAACTCCAACACGTGCTTATCGAGGACTACTTCGGCTGCTTCGACCTCGCCACGCTCGGGGACTGCGCCTCCGACCTCGCCAATCGCTCGGTCCCTGCGCTCCAACTTCAACCTCGACGACTCGACTTCCACGGCGACGTTCTTCAGCAACTCGACTTCGTGAGATCAATCCAACTCTCACGGTGAGATGCATATATCCACACTCGGCGTATATGCATCTGCCAGCAAGCAACCAAAGGTGTATATGCGTATATGCATGCCTCGACGGACATGCAAGGATCGGCCTCAGACACACCACTGGCACTCGGTAAAGACCACGCACAAGTTCAGGGACGCAAGGCCGAACGCATGCTGTGCTCGTGGTGCAAGCAGAAGCAACCCGTCGACATTTGGCATACGGTCAGGAGCGAGGAGAGTCATGCGCATACATATTATATCACCGTTCTCCATGTGCTGTTTTTCAGGGCAATAAACATGGTGATCCCGAGCAATGGACGCTGTGCTCCCGCCCTTGCCGACTGGTGCTCGGGGACTCGCCTTCAACCACTACCGATTAGCCCGGGGCTGCGTCTCTTTGACTGCTCGAGGACTGCGCCTACGACCTCGACGACTGCTCGAGGACTGCGCCTTCGACCTCGACGATGCGCCTCCGGCCTCACCATGCTCGGGGACTGCGTCTCCAAACTCGGGGACTCATCTCCGATCTCTCCGACCGGGCGTATCCAGTGGCAAGCCACCAAGCGGACATGCAAGCAAATCGAAGAGAAGCAAACGTCAGCCGTACACATCGACGTGCATCGACCAAGCTGACTGCCATGCATGTTGTCTGGTCGGCAGTATGCAGCGACGCGAAGTATAAAGGTCAAGTATGCATGCCTGCCGATGTATATATATGTGTATGCATGCAATTTCAGGCCAACACTCCACGAGATCGGCATCAGAAAGCACATCTGGAAAGACGACCCGGCAACATGCAAGGACGTGCGGCATGCAGAAACTGCTCCTATACAAGGCCAAGCCCGAAGCAAGTCGTACAAGCCATGTCAAGCCGGCGTCAAGTTATCAATTCGTCCTGGAGCCATCGTGCGATACACGTCGAACATCAAGCCGCGTGCATCTACTCCGACGGCTCGGGGTGCGTCTTTGACCTCGCCGCTCGAGGACTCGTCTCCGCCACGCCGACGTCTCTTCGATTGTGCTATTAAGTTCCTCATCTTTGTTCGGATCGGGTGCGATCTTGGGCGGCGCATCGAGGGGCTTGATAAGTACATCTCGGATTTGTTTCTTGACCGCTACAAGACTTCTACGGCGTCTTCCGGCCGGGCTCGGGACTACATGGATACATGTCATCTACGATGACGATTACTCTTTTACTACATGGATACATGTCGTGGTGAAAACTTTTTTTTTCTCTGGAGCACCCAACATCCCGCGAGGGCGAACCTCAAGACAACTCTATGGTGGTCGAGCAACGGCTACTTTGTCGGACGACGCTCTCCCGATTGGTCGGCGTTACTCTACACTAGTCGGACGACGCTCTCCCGGCGCTTGCGGCTCGATCCACACCAAACGGAGGTCTACAAGGCGGCGTTGCCGGCCAGGATATAGCGTGCTCGAGGACTAGGCGTGGGGGGGATAAACCCCTATTCCCTCATGGACCACTTTGGGCCGCACCATCCAAGGAGGCCCGGCCCAAGGCGAAGAAGACGCGGCGGCACACGCACGACTAAGATATTGTACCACATTGCTTACCACACAGATGTAACCTTGTCTACCGGACTATATAAGGTGGGCAAGGATCCCCTCAAATCTCAACGAATCTTAGATTAGATCACCACGATCTATCTTGTAACACGATATTCTCAATCAATCAATACAAACTAAGCAGGACGTAGGTTTTACGCCATCAAGGCGGCCGAACCTGGGTAAAACCCGTGTGTTTTGTCCTTCGCTCGTTCTGCTTAACGTCTCATTAGCCGTTTAGCGCACCTCTACCGCTCAATCTACTAGCCGGGCATACCCCTGCTAGACTATCGCCGATAAACCGACGACACTCGTGTCTTGGGTACCTCTCATTTGCATTGGGTGCAAGTAGCCTAAAGGCACTTGGCTAGGAGTGAGCTCCACCTTGCCCCACACGTGAGAAGGTCGGCACAACGGAGACTAGCTTGAGGGTGCTCAAGTGAACTTCGGGTTAAATCTCGTGTCTCCACTTGTCTCTTGGTGATTGGCTTCATTTTGGTTATCTCATCATATCATCCTTGGTGATTGGATTGACTAGCCTCGACATTGTGGTATATCACCTCTACACTCTTGCATTACATTCATATATATTGTGCTAGTGTAGTTTGAGTAGACTTGCTTAGCTTGCTAGAGTAATTAGCTTGTTCACCTAGTGGTAAAGTAGAGACTTAGTCTTTGTGTGTGAATTAGAGACCATAGCTACTAGAATTGTCAATAGGAGGCTTGCCGACAAGTAGAGCTAGAGCAAACGCATTTACGCTTTGTTATTTACTAACAAGTTGCTCTAGTGATTTTGTAGAAATTTTATTAGGCTATTCACCCCCCCCTCCAGCCATTTAGGACCTTTCACCGGGGCATGCCGTCATATTCGAAGGATACCTGGCATCCGGACACCACGCCCGCATATAAGGACACTACTCATGTCCCCCATGGACCCCACCCTACGGATGGACGGTGTAGGACACGAGCAAACCCGAAGAAACAACAAACCGCCACCTCAGCTCAACTCTTACTCTACTCAAATACATGGCATGAATGGTTAAGCCTAAAGTTCTATACGACTAACCACGACATAGGAACTATATTCTAGTTCTTTCGTCATGATCGTGAAATGAGAACAACATGTCAAGAATATAACATAGAAACTATATGCTAGTTCATATGTCAAGTCTATAACATGTAAATACTGTAGCTCTATTGCACAACTCAATAAGAACAAGACTTGAGAAGAAACCATAATTGGATTCATACCGAATGTTCCTTTCTCCCAACTACAAGCTCTCCAATGAAGCTTAGACTTGCTCCAAATACTACTAAAGACTAAAAGAACTAAAGAGAGGTGGAGTAGAGAAGAGTGGTGGTGAATGAGGAGGCTCCAAATGGTGTGTGTTGAGAGGGGGAGAGGAGAGGCCTATTTATACACAAGGGAGAGGGGGCTAAAAGACTACTCTACCCCTAAACCGACCTTGGCAGCACGTCTAGGTACGTTGAACTGGCCGATCCACCAGCGCACCGCCCTCCACGAGAGTTAATGTACCGCCTCGCCAAACCTGGGCTCGAACCGCCTCAGGATGGGTGCGGGGTGCGGCCGCACCCCCCTGGGCTCGGCTCGGCCCGGGTCTCGGTGGGGAGGCGTTGCTGGGCCTAAAAAGTGTGCTGGTGGTGTTTGCTCGGCCCAACTCTGGCATTTTGGTCCATTTTATCCCTGGGCTTGTAATCTTCTGATGTACGCTTTCCAGGATCACGCCTTTTGGTCGTATTCCACCTGTTTTTATTATAAATCCTACAAAATACATTTTGGACACTACAAGTGAAAATATGTGAGTAATAAATGTATACGAGTATGATAATGTATAGTTTCACCCCCTTTTTTGGTAGAATGTTGACGTTAAAAATGTGTCGTTAGTGACCGTCAACAACGACAAGTGTTGGTAGAAAAGAGCGAAGAAGGCAAGACCAAGCTTACTATTGTGGCAAGCTCAGTGCAGACATTACGGCGTCAAGCATGGTTGGACGGTAGGGCAGCTCAAAGCAGGCCGGCAAGATCAACTAGCCCGACCAATCAAGAAAATGGCGCCCAAGAGCAACACCAGCCGGTCAAGCCGATTGATCCAATCGGCCAGGCCGAGGCACCCCAGGTGGTTAAGCTGACTACCTCGGTCGGCTCAGCCAATCCTGCCGGGACCAGTAGCTCTTCTTCCTCCGGAGTGCATGTCCCCAAGTCATTCATTCCACAAAAGCCGGAGGTGGGAGTATTGAAGACCAACGAGCCAAAGCCAAAGAACCAAATCTTCAAGCCGCAGTGCACCTTTGATTAGCTCTTAGCGAAACATAAGCAACAGAAGGCCGATTCCGAGAATCAGCCAACAAAAAAGAGAGTCTTCGCCTCCTAAGCGTGAAGAAGCTAAAAACAAACCATTGGCTATGACTCCTTCATATTTGTCTTCTGTTGCGTAAGTTGCTCGTCTGAGGGTGTCTAGATGGGGACCACCACTTCCACTAGTGACGCTGCCACCTCAGTGGGGACCAAAGGGAGTCTTTGTGCCCTATCCTTCGGCTCCCATGAATGGAGGAGGTGCTGGCTCTATCATCAAGCCAATCGTCTTTAGCCGCTTAAGTCATCAATTTTGCTCTAGCGGTGTACAGAAGGAGGAGCTCACATCTCGCACTCTTACGCTTGAGCAATCGGGGAAGGCGCCCATGCAACATGTGTATGTTCCTAAAAAGGTCGAAGTGGTTGTGAAGCCTGCTCCTATTGCTACTCCTTCACCCTCTATCATTATCGGTTCGATGACACCTATTAATGACGTCAACAAGCCGATTGTGATTGGAGGGGGGCAAGATTCACAACTAACAAAGATCAAGCCATGGAGGATGTCGCTGAAGCTCAAGACAAGGCGAGGAAGCCTGTTGATCCTCAGTACTGACAACCCAAGTGGTGTCCAGTCGGAATCTAGCCTTGGCGTCCGGCACAGCGTCCGGCGTTGGCTCAGGTTGCAGCCTGCTCTGGATTGCATCCGACGCCTGTTCGAGGCGACGCGGATTCCAAACAGGTTTGATTGTAGATCGGTTTTGGAAAGTCCTAGTGCTTGGAAACGCATCTAAGGCGATTCCTAAGGGGATAAGACCACCCCCTCTATATAATGAGAGGTTCATGGACGATTTGATCTCATCTACATCCAATCAATCAAAACGTACTCCAAGCCCTACTTTTACCCTTTTACATACCCTAATCTGCTGTTCGACGACTTTCTCAACGAATTTCGTCGGCGTTCTAGGTGGCCTTGCCGACCATAGAAGAACCTTTGCATAAGTTCCTCCCGACGGATCCTTCCTGAGAGCGTTCTGAAGTCCATTTCAGCTGAGATCAAGCTCTACATTGCTTCTACCGCTCTCTAGATCGGTTTGGGTGGTCAAGCTACGAGTCTTGCCGATCGTTTCAGGTTAATCGCAACCTCGTGGGCGTCCAAAACCCTCCCAGTGTGTTGGTGCAACCCTAGTTTGTGTCAACACTTATGAGAGATGTATGTGTCATGTCATGAATGTCATGACGAGGGGATTTTTAGCCCTTGACAATATGTATGTTACAACTTTGATTAATTTAGTGCATGATTCATATACAATTGATAAACAAATGATCAAACGTACACCTCATTCCTCACATTAGAATTCTGTAGTTGCTAAATCTAAATTTCTTTTAGACCAATCTAATTCTTGTGAATTTAGAAGAGCATGTTTTCAATGTGTACGTTTAACGTTTGGAATACAGTCCGTCATGTACGGCTATCTACATCAAACCCAGCACCTGTCCATCCTGACCCAGAACTCCCTCTTCCCTTCGGAAGGATCATCACACCACCCCTCCCTCTTGCCGAGTTGGATGGTCTTCTCTTCTTTTCTGCCTCTGCAGGTATAGGCTGCTGTAACATAGAAGCAGGCTCTGTGGCAATACTCTGATGGCCTGCAGGAATTTCTGTAGTTGGCTCCTGAGGTACTGAATTTAGTGTAGCATGCTGTGCAGTATAAACACCCTGATATAATAAGAAATGGTGAGACAAAAATTAATAAATACGGGCATACGCATACTTAGTTGAGACCAAAACCAACATTATCTGCTCAGAAAATAGCAAACGAAGTAATGCCTACTAATAAATAGGAAACTTATAACCAAATGAGACTAGTTCCTGTTAACAGTAAGCATAAATACTGACAGTGAGAAATAAATAATTTTGAAGACGAAACATCAGATCTATGGCCTTGGGGATATTCACTTACTGAAACATTGACAGAATCCCTGCTGAGATTTAGAGATTCTAATCGTTTTTTCAGCTCCTCTAATCTTGCATATTGGGAAGCAGCACTCTCCTGGACCTAGTTAAACAAAAAAGAAAGATCTTAAGAACATATGGTGAAATGATGGACATATATTCATAAAGAAAAAGCAAAAGCATACTAGATGGTTCAGGTCATCACATAGTTTCTGCTTAGCATCCTCTTCATCTTTAACAACTTGTGCAGCAACTTCCCAGGCCTAGAATACCAAACGCATAGTAAAAAATAGCAGACAACAAAACTTACGATTCTTAGCGACACGAGAATGAAAGAGAAACACAAGTACTTACAAAGAAAAAAAAACGAAACAGTAGAGGTCTCATCATCTACACGAGAAATTACTCAGTCCCAAAATAAGTGAGTACTTCTATTATTTAAAATTTGTCCTACAAAATAAGTATACTTTTATATCATGGACCACCTAGCTTCAGTAAGCTTTACTACTTTCTCCATTTCCAAAGTATAATTATTACACGCCAATGCCCTTTATCCTAGTGATGGATGTGCTGATTGCTGAGTCACATGATTTCTGAAGCCGGAGAAATCATCTTGCTGCAGCACCTACCTTCCAAAGCTTTGCAACACAGAATCTCTATTTATGCGTATGATGTTGTCCTTTTCCTCCGGCCGCCTGCCACTGATATTAATCTTTCTCTTGACATACTCAATTTATTTGGCGAAGCTTCAGGTCTGAAAACAAATGTGCAGAAAGTAATGTGTTCCCCATACAGTGTTCAGACTTCAGAGAATGAAATGACATTTATTCAGGATCATCAGCCATGCTAACTCTTGGATTTTCCTTGTAAATATCTCAGAGTCCCGCTTTCTTTGAGGAAATTGACAAAGGCCCAGCTGCAGCCCTTTAGTGATAGCATTTGCTGTAAGTGACGGATGAAAGACCAATCTGTTAACTAAAAGAAAGGTGGCGTATACTGGTGCAGAATGTACTTACACCTATGGTGGTCTATATTGCTATGGCCATTGACCTTCCTCCCTGGGCCATCAAGGCTATTGACATATTAAGAAGAGGATTTTTGCGAAGAGGAAGGAAAGAGGTCAAGGGTGGCCACTGTCTAGTGGCCTAGACCAAAGTGTGCCTCCCCAAAGAGCTTGGTGGTCTTGGAATTTTTGATCTCCAAAACCTTGGCTGGACTCTTCAGTTGAGATGATTGTGGCTGAGTCAAACAATCGTCGTTGGACAAATTTACATGTGCCAGTCCTATGTGTGTCCAAGCATTCTTCTCTACTAACGTGGTTTCAGAGATTGGTTATGGGGGTGCAATTTTGTTTTAGACTGACATGTGGATTTGTGGCCTGAGCATGGCTGATCATGCCTCTCAAGTCTTGGCATTAGTTTCCAAAAGGAAAAGGAACAAGAGAACAGTTCTGGAAGCTTTACCAGGACTTACCTGGGTTAGGGATATTCAGGGCACCTTATCTGCTGAATTTCAGAGTACTTCGCCCTTGGGGTCCTCATCGGTACTACAACCTGAGCCAGAGGGGAAGGCACTCGTGTTTGGAGGTTCTCTGGTGATCGGCACTATTCACCAAAATACACCTCAATGAAAGCTTGTTTCTTGGTACGGTATTCTTCAGTCCTGATGAGAGGATTTGGAAAACTTGGGCGCCAGGAAATGTCTTTTTCATGTGGCTAGTGGTCCGTGAAAGGTGTTAGATAGCTGATCAGTTGGAATGGAAATGGCTTCCTCACCCTTCCTATTCCCCCCTTTGCAAATAAGAGGATAACATTAACCACTTGTTGCCGACACGCGAGCCACCAAGGCACTTGACGGCAAGACACCATACGAGACAAGGTTGACGGTCAGCCACCTTCACGTCTTCGGCTGTCTGGCTTTCGCGAAGGAGCTCACCCACGTCGACAAGCTCGACGACCAGGAGGGGCCGGATGGAGCTCCATAGCAGGTCTACCTAAAAATTTCTCTCTTTCGTTGGTTAAAAATTTACTCAGGTCTTGTTTGGATACCGATGAATTATGAAAGCTGGCTGTTAAAAGCTAGATTGCTAAAAGCTGGATTATAGAAGCTAACTTGGAATGTTGTTTGGATCCATAGCTCGTAAAAGTTAAGACAAGCTTCTTTATAGTGCAAAATGACCTTAATGCCCTTGGTCCTTGTTTTTTTACATAGCGGAGAGAGAAATAGTGAAGGACAGAATTGTCTTATGATGTCTAGAAACTAAAAAGGCAAGGTTGGGTGAGCTTTCTAAATTATGTAGTGCTCTAGATTGTAAAAGCCAGGCGAAACTTATGACTGTTTGTGACTCTTCGTAGATTTAGGAGCTTGCTTCTATAATCCACCAGAATCCAAATAGATCCTAACTTATGTTAATGATTTAAATCAGTGTGGGACTTTTGGACATGTGGCTCTGGCTGTCATGGCCGTTGAGAGGCACTACGCAGCAAGTGCAACAACTGGGAACAATGAGGCAAACAAGAAATCAAGCTTCTAGACAAATAATTATATGTACACTTGTTTTGCATCATATTCTTGACACTGTTGAACATTTGCATAATGCTGAAAGAGATGTGAATTTCAGAACAATTGCTTATCCTATGAAGCTTAAATTCCTTAAATATTGGGAGAACATTCCACTGCTTTATTCATATGCATCCATTCTTGATCCTAGAGCTAAGATGAAAGGGTTTTTTAATGTGCTAGAATTGCTGACTAGATTCACTGGAGCCTCTTATAGTAGATACTTTGGTGATGTGAAAGATGAATTGCATAAATTCTTTGACAAATATGAGACTAAGTTTGGTGCAGCTAGGTCTCAAAGGGTGGCACAACCATCAGGTCATTCTGGTAAGAGAAAGCAAGCATGGGGAAGGATCTTTGGAGGTCGTGGTGCTGGTGTTGTCGGTCTTGGTCCATCTCCTGCCTGTTCCCCCTCATCTTCATCTCCATCTCTATGTGTTAGTGAGCACTCAGCTTACTTGGACAGGTCCCTGCATCTACTGTCTCTTCCGAGTCTTGTTTGAGTTTGACAGGGATGATACTTGAGGTGCGGCGATGGTGCTTGTTGCCAAAGAACGTGGAGATGACCTGCATAAAGGATTGGAACAAGGGGCAAGAAGGGAACATCATGAACCTGAAGACCCAGATATTGAGGAGTCATTCAAGAACCTATTCCTCGATGAAGAAGGCTACCAGCGGGAGCGGGAGTGGCGGGGCTTCTGGTTCTACTGCCACTGCCACTACTTAGTACTTAGTTAGTGATCTGAGCCAGAGTAAGTGATCTTTCGCTATGAGTCTGTGACTTGTGAGCTGAGTGATCTGTGCAGTTGTGTTGTGACTTGTGAGACTGTGGCTTTGTAAGAACTAAGAAACACTAAGACTTTCTGAGCTGCCTGCACTCTTTTTCCTTTCTAGGGTTTCTCATAAGGGTGAGTTTTACCTAGAAAGGTTTTTAATGAGGCAGCATTGCACAAAACAACTCATTTTATATAATCAGTTGTTATATTATCTCGTGTGTTGTGTTTGTGCTCTTTCTTCTTTGATATATGAAATATGAACATGTGATTCTGTGAAATGAAAGTGACTTTGGTGGAGAAACCGGTGAAGTGGTGATTATAGGGGTGTTTTTGTGGTGCTCGGGCTAGCGGGCTGGCAAGGCCCGGTGTTTTTGTCGTGCCCAACGAGCGGCCCGGCCCGACAAAACGGCGCGCGGGCCGTGCTTTGGGCCGAAAGCCAGGCACGAGCATGCCTCAGGCATGGCCCGGCAGGCACAGCGGCCCGTGGAGGCACAACGGTGTGACAGGCCATCACGACCCGATGGCCATCTATACTTGCTACCACCACGGCAACACAGGATGGGTCACGAGTACTGACCGCGGCTGCCACCACGGCAGCGTGGGTCGGGGCCGTTAGCGACGGGTTCTAGATTATATTGCATTGAGTCCTCAGCCGGTATATATGAGAGTACTTGACTTCGGGGTAAGCCAACCCCACCAGATACATATGGCAGTCCATGATATGTATATCTACAACTACCAAATATACTCTAATATTTTGGCGCATCGTAGCTCAGCTCTTCTTCGAGCTCCGCAAACCCTTGTGTGGTCCTCCCGTACTCCCTCCAGACCACAAGTGTGATAGGGCTACACTGGTAGCCTGACAGGTGTGCCATGGCCCTGCTTGTCTACGTTGCTCGCGCATGGCCACACTGCCTCGCCCTTGCGAGGAGAAACTCTCTTGGTGCTTGATTCGAGAGCGGTAGAATTGGATTGGGATTGACAGGTGTTGATTTGGGTCAAGAAAAAAGAGCTGCAACCAGGAGAGGCCCATGAGTATTTGGGGAAAGAAAAAGAACTAAAGCATAATTTTCATATACATCCTTATTTTTATATATGCTTGGGATTTGTTCTGGGGTTTGGCTTCGGGTTAACCTAAGATCATTATTAACATGTGCAACAAGCTTTCAACTAAACTCATCCCATTCCAAATTATAAGTTGTTTTGGCATTTCTAGGTACATAGCTTTTGCTTTGTACCTAGACAGAGTGTATATATAAGTGCATAGCAAAATTTATGTATCTAAAAAAGCCAAAAACGACTTGTAATTAGGAATGGAGGGAGTAGATTTTATTGATGCTCAATTACAGTATCATAAAGCTAGCGCTAGGAAAGGCCTTAGGTTTCTCCTTGAATTCAAATGAGTTGCAGCCAGATTAATTCCAGTCATAGCCAAAAAGGCAAATATAATATTGCTTGGGATGAATGTATGTGAGCTCTGAAATATGTCATCTATTTTGTTGTATGAACCATCAAGTGCTATTAACGATTACATTTATTATTTGAATCATGCATCAGCTATTGGAAGCCATTAGAACTTTTATCGAAATTTAACCAAAATTGTGGTAATTGCTAAAATAAAATCCATGACAATTGTAGCCATTATAAATAATTTCAACAACAGTAAAACATAGGTTACCAGGATTGGTGAGATTTGGTTAGTCTGCACTGAGTAAATATGGAAAAAGAACCTTTTTCGAGTGGATAGCCAAATGAACATATGGATGATGGAATTTGGACATTATGCTAGGGATGCTGTCAGAGAGTTCGCCAAGGGCTGCTGTCCTGTTCCGCTAGGCGCTCGCCTAGGCGGGATTCCGCGTGAGTAGGCGCAAGGCGAAGGCCGCCGTGGTGCCTAGGGGGTAGTCGGACCCCCTAGGCCGGCGCAGCTCGTCGGCGGCGGGCGGGGTGGAGGATCGTCCCGGCGGAGGTCTCCGATGGGAGGAGGAGCGGTGGGGAGCGGCGCTTGGGGCAGCAACGGGGAGGCGGGCGCGGGCACGGGCGGCGGCGGCGGCGGCGGCGTGCGTGCATCGCGACGGGGACGAGAGAGGATGAGGATGCGGAAGCGGGACAAGCGTAGTAGGGTTATGTGCACGTTATGTGCACACTTGGGCCTTCGAATGGGCTCTGAACGGGCCTTTTTCCCTTTCTTCTTTCCATTACCCCTCATCTCCTCTCTTTTTTTTTCTTTTTTTTAAGTATTTATACATGATTACTCATCACCTAGAAAAACGCCTAGCGGCGCCAAGCAGCATCTAGGCACGATTACTCCCGACTAGGCTCTAGGCAGTGGGTCGCCACCTAGTATCCGCCTAGCGCCTAGCGAAACAAGAGCTGCTGGTCACGTGGTGTTGGGGGCCACCAAAATGGACCCCTCACAAGGCAAGGCCACGTCAGCCTGCAAGGGCCTAGGGAGCTAACCCACCTCATGGGCCACGCCAGGGGCCAGACGGTGGTGTCCACGACGAACAGCTCGGCTCAAGCTCGGAGGACACTCTGCCTCGCCCGAGCCTGACAAACGCGACCCGGATGCGAAGACCACCGAGCATCCGCCCCATTCCTTCGCCTAGAAGGAAAGGGGCATGAAACTCGGGTGTCGGACATAGGATTCAAGAGCAAGGCAGCCCGCGTCAGAGGCGAGAGCAAGCCTGGCACGCTGACAGGCCCGCGAATCCTGTCGCTAGGCCTGTCACCCCTCTCTGGTCACATCAACCTGACCCTGTCACGCATAGGGCCTGTTAAAACCGTCAACCTCACAGCATTGGCAGGCCTGCCACACCACGACGCGTCCCATCATGGGCCCGGAGTGATGACCACAGAGGATGACTCCCGGGCCTATTCACAACCCTGTTGCAGGTCTCGGAAGGCATAACGACCTCGGCGGCCCACCAGGAAATGGAATGCAAGCCTCAAAAGCACGCCAAGCAGACCAAGACAACCGCTCCAGGACAAGAAGCCATCATGACCCCTCCTCGTCAGGGCTCATAGGCCGGTGGAGATAAACATACGGGGTCGAAGTTCGTATGATGGGCCCTCTCCCTTCGACTATAAAAGGGGGAGCCCGGCTCGAGAATAGGGGCTTCTTCCTCTTCTTTTTTGGGGGTTTTGGCTTCGCCCTTTGAACGCCTTCCTCGGGGGGAACGACCGTCTCCTCCTCCTTGGCCGGCTCCTGGCCCAAGGGATTTCCCAGAAGGGCGTTCACCCGCACACACTCACGCAAGGCAGGAAAGGGAGGGAGTTACCCCCTTCTCCTTCCTCAGGATAGAGGCTTCCATCCACCGCTCTTCTTCTACTTCAGCTCACAAGAGACTTGGAGCATGCATCCTCTCTCGCTTGCTTGTATTCCCCTACTACGAACACTTGGTGCAGGATAACATGAGGAGATCACCGCTGCTGGACGTAGGGCAACCGTGCCTGAACTAGGATAAACCCCCGTGTCACCCTTTGTTTTATTTCCCTTATGTTCTTCTTGCACAGCCACCTAGGACCAGATGCGCGTAGCCAAATTTCTCCTGTCGGTGGGTTGGGACACCCCGATTCTTAGAACACCGACACGTGACCACGGTGGCGGCGCATAGGGTTAGGGCGCAAGGGAGGTGGTGATGCAAGGGGAGGAAGAGAGAGAGAGACAATGGCACGCTTGATAGTTGAGAGCTAGGGTTTAAAGTCTTTTGACTATTTTTTTCTTCAATTTCAACGCTTACATGCCGCTAGTATTTATAGTCCCAGCGAGACTTGACTCATAAGCAACCTCGGACATCCTTATTGGATCTGGATTCTACTTTTCTAACAAAATCAAACTCAATCTCCTATCTAACCAACTCTTTCCTAATCTACTAAGGCCCGATATAAAAACTAGACAACAATGGCGGATGTGGCGACGTTGGTGGCAGCCATGCTGTTAGGTTTGGGAGCACCAGCACTAGGGCGCCTTGCCCCTCTCCTCGGGCCCTTGCTGGCCTGTTTATCTCACCGGGGATTGTGGCCCACGTTGGGCGTGTGACAGATGCTGTTAGGTAACGAAATTCAGGTTCACTCCTTGTGGATATGGCATTCACCTAGCCCAAATATGATTAATTTTGTGACAATAATAGTTTTATAATATATTGAATGCATCTTTGATGATGCTTCAAATGAACTTAAATTCGACACATGAGGTTTACTCAAACCCGGCACTATATTAGGCTTTGCCTCACCTTTATTACATTCAAAACATGGGTAACTAGTAAATAGAAATGGTAAAGAGCGAGTCTTTATGATACCAAGTCAATTGCTTGAATGACACAAAAATAACCAAAATCATTAACATTAATATTAGAGCCCAACTATAAATATCCAACCTTTTTTGCTGATTCTCTTTCATCTTAGCTAAACGTATTTTCTCTGTTGATATTTCGATCTTCTTCCTTAGGTGCTCAAGTCTTTGGAGAATAAGAAAAAAAAAAGTAGGAACAAGATGAGACCGGTCAATATCACACGAGAAGAAGGTAACAAGTATATAGAATACTGAGTTTGGACCAAAAGACCATAAGGCCTACGAGGGGGCCACAAAAGGAGAAGACTATATACTCTATATAAATTATTATAGTAGGTGACTCAAAGGCACTTGTTAGAGTAATAGGAATAGTACCGTATTGTCTACCGATATGGGGTGTTAGTCTTATATACCTATATAATCAGTCCATGAGGCCCAATGCAATACATCCAATATTCCACCAATTCTATTCTCCTTCATGGTATCATTCGCTTAGGTTTAGATCCTAACACTAGCTGTCGCCGCTTTTGCACCGCGCGCCCTGAGAGGTTGATCTCTGCCAGGGCAGTGCCCCAATCCTATTGATCCGGCTGCCATCATCGTTGTCACGCAAGAGATCAGGATCCCCCCTAATCTTCGTCCCATGGAGGCCAATGGATCTCGCCCTGTCTCGTGCCGCCGCAGTGGTGGCCAGACCTGGTCACATGCCTCGACCAGCGCTGCCATGGAGGCAACAAGGTCTGGCATGTCGCTGTTGTTGGGTAGTCTACCCATCTGCACCACGTCGATTGACGTCGGCGCCTTCGACCCCTCACGTCAGCGATCTGTCATGCACCCTTGCGCCGTCTAATTGGGTCGCACTGCCGTCGTCGTGACATCTCGCTAGGGCAACCAATCCCTGTTGTTGTATCTTTTTGGTTTGCCCTCGCTGTCGCTGAGCCTAGCTCGCCATCCCTCGCATCGTTACTGAGTCGTGCTCACCGATGCATCTGCTCCCGCACTACTTCTACTTCATCTAGCACAACCACATCGTGCCCACGGTGGTTCGGGCCCTCTACCTTGTATGCACGGTATTGGCAACACCGACACGTGGTTTTTCGTCCACGACGCATTGTTGGATCTAGCAAATCTAGCCCCGCCTCGACGCTCAGGCGACTCGACTGCATTGACTTCTGCATCGACCCTCCCATTCCCACCTCATCTGCCTCGATTGCATCATCGCCTTTCTTCTACGTCCACAACGGTCCTGACAGCATCGACTTCGGCATTGCCCCCTTCCACAACGGCGCGCCTCGGCGTCTCTATCATCATCATGGTGCTGCTCGTTCGCCTGCAGCTCCATCGACACAGAACCCAACCACAACTATGTCGACGTCGGCCATCTTCAGCATGGCTTCTTCGACCACGGCTATTGCGCCCTCACGCTCGGCTACCTCGACATTGGCACAAAGGGCTATCGCCTTGCATGAGGACTCATCGGCTTCTTCTCCAGTTACAGCACACATCGAATGTAAAGATTGCAGGGGATATTAGTCACCTTCTCCAGTGTGACCGTCTGTAGCACTCCCACTGTGACTGCGGGAGTGTTAGGATCGGTAATTCCCCTGAGGTGGTATGGGTGTGAGGTAGGCAGGCGGGGCTTAGGATCATGGCGCCGGCGAGGTTGTGACACCATCCTGTTGGCCAGCGTCAGGACAAAGAGCAGTGTGTAGGTATGTGGGTAGGCAAGGAAGCGGGAGAGATTAATTCATCTGTAGCTTGATCTTTATTTAATCAAATGGTTCGGCTTATATAGCTTACAAAGTGCATTTCTAAACAAAACCTGAACAAACTAATTGTGGATGTAAAAAACCGATGAATATAAGCCAATTGCCAAAGTCAATTGCTATTTTAGGAATGAGCAGCATGTGTCTGGGAGTGGTCACCGTCTCTGTGCTCTGTGCGTCGCCTATAGACTTGACCCACCATACGGTGGGCAGCCTTGGCACGAAAAACCTAACAAAGTGGGCAACCCGGGCATGAAAATGGCGAAACCGAGGTACCGAACCGAATTAATCGAGAACCAAAGCGAACCGAAAGTACTGAACCGAAAAATTTGACTCCAGGTTCGGTTCCTATTTCTTAGGTACCGAATTTACCGAGGTAAATTTGGTTCCATACCTCGGTTTACTGAACTCCCGAACCACTACCGAAATAGTTGAAATCAGCCCATCTACCTACATAGGCCCAACAGCCCAGCAGGTAGCAGCAGCCCAACAGCAACCCACCATTAAACCCTAGCTCACTCCTCACCTAGTCACTCCACACCCCGCCGCCCGCGACGCCCCTTTGGCTTGGCGGCGGCCACCCACAGGCGCCTAACGGCCGGCCGCTCCGCCTCCCTCCTCCGCCCAAGCGCTTCCATGCGGCGACGGTGCCCCTAGCAACCTTTGCCCCCACGCCGGCACCCCATGGCCACCGGCTCGCGGGCGACGCTTGACACCGCCCGACGCTAGTAGCAAAGAAGCCGCAGGTGGCCTTCTCCTCCGCTCATCCGCTAGTATGTGCACCTAGGATCTATTCGGTATTTTTCTCGTTCCGCTAGGCGCTAGGCGGCGCTTAAGCACTAGTCGGAGATTAGGGCGGGCCGGGTCAGAGGAGGAGGAGCAAGCTAGAGAGATGCGGGAATGTTGCGCGGTAGGCAGGCTAGAGAGATGCGTCGATAGAGAAGGCTAGCACTGTGGGCGCAGGCAGGCGGAGGAGGGGGCGTGGGGCCGCTGGACGGCACGGAGGAGCCTTGGATGGGATTAATACGAAGGGATAGGGTTGGGGATAGGTTAGAGGAGATAAGGTTTGCTGCTCAAATATGGGCCTAGGCTGTCTTATGGGCCTTTCTATACAAGTCTTGGCCCATGGTTGTCCTGTTCCTTCTTTTTTAGTCTTTTGCTATAAAATATGAATGGATTTAAAACGCCTAGGAAAACACCTAGGAGCGCCTAGGCTCCGCTTACTCCCGACTAGGCTCTAGGTTGTGGGTCACCGCCTAGATTCTGCCTAGCGCCTAGCCGAACATGGGTATTTTTCGATAAATACTGAAACCGAACCAAAGAAACCGAAACTGAAATTGCTCGACACTTACTTTTCGAAATCGGTACCCATTTTGCAGGAACTAAATTTGTGTGCGAGCCGAAGAACCGTACCGATTGGTTCGGTAAATACCGAACGCCCAAGGTGAAGGGAGGGGATGTTAGAGTAATAGGAATAGTACCACATTGTCTACCCATGAGGCCCAATGCAATAGTCCAATATTCCACCAATTCTATTCTCCTTGAGTACCGAAGATAAGAATATTATGTGTAGAAGGTGAACTATATGTGCTATTGGAAAACATGTTGCATACCTGCTTTCTTTGGTCCAGCTGTCAGTTTCATTTCTAAAGTAAGACTCTCTAACTCCTTTTCTACATCACGAATTTTGGAATAGTTCTCCTGAATGTATCTGAGAAACACAAAAATTATAAATGAGCTAAACTCATGATGAATTGATGATACACCGCATAAGTTTAAACTTATTAAAGAAAGAAATAAAGATGAATGTGGGGATATACACCATTTTATACATGGTTAATCATACATCGGTCAATATTCTACAATTATCATTTCCTCATTTCATAAAATAAATGTGCCCCAGAAATTGTTACAATGTGACCCTGGCTGCAACCGGCTGATTTAATAAGCCGGCTGATTCCGACTGATTTAATAGTATTGTGTGAGAGAAAATAAACCAAAACAAGCCAAAATAAGCCGAGAGAAGGGCAGCCGAACAGACTAAAAGATGCGGCTCTGAAGCTTGATGTCTCAAAATCCAATGTTCCATGTCCTAAGTAAGCATTCTAGGAAAGCATGACTGGATAGAGAAATGCACAAAGACACGGTAAGAGGCTGTACAGAAGCAATTTGGGCATTAGCCTACATAATGAATAAGTCCATGGCCAGTCAAACTTGTCACGGTGTATGAAGTTGGCCTAGGAACTCGTAAAATGGACTTTTAAGCCCATAATCACTGTTCAGCTGTGACAGCCATACAAACAGGTGGCGATGTGTGCAATGTGCATACACGGCCTTGTCCACTGTGGAGCATACACATGGAAAGGGCACACTGAGCTCGTTGTTAAAAATGCAAAAGGACTCTTTCTTCCCCCAATCTCTCATTCTTGGTCAACCACAAACACTTTCAACTGAATTGTTTTGCGGGGTGACAGCAAGGAATGGTGATCAGTGGCTTGCATACCTGTCGTTGCAAGGGAAGAGTGCGGAGGGAATCAATCAAAGCTGGAGCAGTCCACCATCGAGACATAGAAGGATGGTAGCAAGATTGTGAGGGAAACAGGAACCTGTCCCCGTGTATGATGAGTTCATCTTGCCCTCACCATGTCAATTCCTAGGGTTTTTAGTCAAATTAGAGCTATATGTGTCAGTTGCGCTATGAAAGCCTGATTTTGGCATCTATGGGGGGTGGAATTTGGCCAAATTTTGGTCCAGTTATTAGGGTTTTGGCAGCATGATAATGTTTATGCATGTAATGTAGTTCCTTGTAGAGAGGAAATCATAATTGACATTCACCATGGAGGATTTCGTTTAAGTTTCTCAGGGCTTTTATAGTTGAGAAAATTGACTAGTTTGATTGGATTGATTCAGATACTTGGATGCCTCTGTGCTTTGAGAACTTCCACCCAGCAGCTAGGATATGAGCGTAACCGAAGCAAGAAGGTTTACTGGTTGTTACCAGGGAAGGCACTAGAATATAGTTTGAAGGTTGCTTCTGATCACGATACCCAGCAGCTAGGATATTATTTGTTGCAGGAAACAAACTGATCCAAAAGTAGCGAGAGGGGGCCGGGGGGGGGGGGTCTGTCGACGATTCTTTCTTTATTAAATTTTCAATCATATAGTCGTTTAAGTAGCAATTTCTCTGGCTTCGCATGACTGTGCATCAGTATTATTTAACACAATAATCTTAGAAAATTCTGAAGCAACAAGCAGGTATCACCGGGTTCCTCTTGATACTGCTGCAAATTTAAATCGTGTACAGTGTACACCGATCGATTTGCAGATGCTCAAGATGTCTATCCACATAAATGAAAGGGGCTGATGTAGATCCACGATTTAGGACAGCAGAATCTAAGATAAGGAGAGTAGAGGAATGGCTTACTTCTTCAGCTGTAGCTGCTCCTCCAAAATGATCTGCGAACAAGCCCACCCGACTAGTAAGAAACCCAACAAACACGGAACCATTGACGAACCAAGAACGCGTCTAGGGAGCAAGGGAGGGGTTGTGCCGGGATGCGGACCTTCTCGGTGTAGGCGATTACGGGAGAATCTCGAGCGAGGCCGTCAGGGCCGATCTCCGGCTTCAAGGCCGCTGGATACGGCGGCGGCGCCGCCATTTCGCTGGATCTCCTGTGCACGGGTTTAAACTTACTCGCTTTATTTCTTTTCGTTGCTTCTTCAGACATATATATGTTGGGGCTCGTCTTCCAGAGTTGTATTATCTTTTTTTTTTTTTTTTCCTCTGCCGCTCCTACCAAGCAACACCACCGGTGTGACTATCTGCACTGGGGAACGCTTGCCTGCAGCGGGGAACGCTATCGTCCAGCTCGGCTCAACTTTTCTCCACACTACCGGTACATACCGTGGTCACGGTTCCCATGACGCGCGCACGCGCGCACAGAAGAAAAAGGGTGAGACAAAGCACCAGCAGTGGGCCCCATAGATAACACTAACTAAAAAAAAGCTATAACTCACAAACCAAACATTCAAATTAAATTTCAATTACACCATTAAATTCGTTTCAATAAATCCTTCAAAACTAGATCTCACACGGATATGTTTAGATAAAATTATAAGTGGACCCCACTGATGGTAGTTGGTATAGAGTAAAGATATAAGCGCTATCATGTACGGATACTTTCTCCCATACGCTACGATTATCGGGAGGAGTTATTTACCGTTTTATCGCTTGCACCGTCGTACTCGCTTCACCCTTCACGGCCCTCCGAACGGTATGCCCAAAGATTTTTGCTAGCGTTCTCCAGACGCCAGGCGTGGCCGCTACTGGAGAGAAAGCAAGCAAGGGGGAGAGAGCCCAGTGGCGCGAGGCAAGCGCGAGGCGCCATGGCGAGGAAGGATGGGCACGCCCTCGGCCGGAGCTCGGCGAGGAGCCGCTTGCACCGCCACGCACCTCCGCCGCCGCCGCCAGCGCGCGCGCACGGAGCCTCTCGGCCCGCCGCGCCGCAGATGTTTGCCGGGTCCGCCAGAGGGATGTGGCCCTCGACGCCATGGCCATCCCCAACCCCGCGAGCGCGACCGGGCCGGCCGCGGCCCGACGACGACACCGCCCGCTGAGCCGCGAGCACGAGTGAATCTCGACGCAGGTTCGACGGAGCTCCACCGCGCCGCTCCATCGTGGGATTGGCGGTCACGGCCGAGCAAAGGAGTAGCGCCGCCTCGTGCGCCCGGCGGCGGAGCTGGACGGCCGCGCGCGCCCGGCGGGCGGAGGGGGCCGCCGCGCGCCGGCGGCGGAGCGGGCGGCGGAGGGGAGGAGAAGAAGAAACACCGGGGGACCACGGTGGTACCCGATGAGAGACAAGAGCGGCAGCAAAGAAAAAAAAAAAAACGTGTAGGGGGAGGGGAGGAGAAGAAACAGTATGGTTTTAAAGTTTCATGGGAGCCTAAAGGAGAGATGAGTGCGGAGAAAGTACTCTAAATGAGGAAATCTTTGATGATTGATGTATAGAGAGGTATTATCTTATCTTACTAGAAAAGCCTCAAAAAACGTGGACTAGGCAAATCACCCCGCCTCCCTTTCGAAGCAGGAGAGATAGAGATATGGTTTTAAAGTTTCACCGGTGCCCGGGAATAGCCCAATCGAGGGACGGGGACGAGATGAGTAACTCGACCCGCTTAAACAAATCGGATTTGTGGTGCTAAAAATAGAAAAGCGAGTAGAAAGGAAAGGAAATAAGCTAATCTCACGGCCCCGCCATGCATGCAAATGTATAGAAGCATGGTTTATCTTATCCTACTACTAAAAAGCCTCAAAGTAAATCGTGGACTAGGCAAATCACCCCGCCTCCCCTTTCGGAAGTCCCCGGCATCACCCCGCCTTTCACCCCCGCTTGATAGGTTGCCTGGCGCTCTTGCAACTGTCCCCGTCCCCCCCTCGTTCGCTCCTCCCCGCTCCTGCAACCACACGGCATGGACGCGAGGACCATCGGCAAGCAGGGCACGAGCCCCGTACGCGCGAAGGAGCCTGCTCGGGGAAGGGAAAGTGCCGCCACCGGGGCGCATCTCGCCTCAGCACAGCCGCCGGGGCGCGGCTCGTCGGGCGGAGGGCCTCCGGGGTGCAACCCGCCGAGACAGGCTCGCGGCTGCTGGGGATGTGCGGAGAGGTGTGGGTGGCGCCATGGCCAAGCTCGCCGGGGAAGCCGGAGTCGAGCTCGCGAGCGCGGACCGAGGAAAACCCAACTGCGGTTGCCGTTCTCTCGAGCTGCTGGGGACGCGACTGCCATGGGCCCTGCGACCCTGCATGTCGTCGACGGGGGCGAGATACGCTGCCAGCAGGCGCTGTAGGCTCAGCCAGGAGGGGTGCGCTCGCCCTGGCCGCTAGGGCGCAGTGCGTGCGTCCCCCAGGTCGCTGCAGGCTCCGCCGCCGGGGCACGACGGGTTCGCCCGTCGGGGCCACCGCTGGGGCTGGGGCGCGAGCTACCACAACTGCCGGGGGCACGGGGCGAGCGGGGGCTGCCGGGAGGGTCGCCGGAGAGACGCCGCCGCTGGAGCACGGGCCGCCGGCAGCGGGCCACGGTTGCTCGCGGGAATCTTGTACAAATTAATCGTTTCAGTACGTACATCCCTAAATGGCCATCTTGTCTTTGGGCCCCTTGGCAAAGTTTCTTCCATTGAGGTCGAGATAAATTGGTCGGAGACGTTCTTGGGAGGTAGCTGGTCATAGTTTCTGATGATTCATGACATCACTGAAGCTAATTTTCTGCTTTGAGGTATGGGGGCAACATGGCGTTTACAGTCCAAGTGTTTGGGACCGTATGCAATTGATCTTTCTGAAATCCAATTTTAAGGCACAGTACATACTAAAAAAATAGATGTTCAAAGATTTTCTAGGAATACCAGCAAAACAGACACAAATTCACTTTGCTTGTTGTTCTTTCACATCTATGAACCTGTTCGTTTAATGCCTTCAGGAAAAAATCTTCAGCCTCAAGATGTCAAATTCACTTTGCTTGTTCTTTCACACAAATTCACTTTTTAACTACTATTTTCTGGATGTGTACTATTTTCTATCAAATATTTAAATCTTGGTGATCTGCTATTCTGTAGATACACAAATGATTCTGTTTTACCTTTTCTTTTTGATTGACACAGATTTTTGCTTTCTACTTCTGTTCCTAGCAGGCACAATTGGCGTCAATTCCAACTAGCATTCTATAGGACGAAGGGAGCTATTAGCTTCGTGTGATAGAAAGGCCTGTTCATTTGGAGTGCTTCAGTGCTTCACTGTTATATTGTTTTTGTGTTTAGGGAGTTATTATATCTAATAATACCGGTTGCTCTTTTCCTGCATTGGTGAAATACATGCATCTTGAACTTAATGTGGCTCTTAGATATTATCAACTCAATAAGACTCAAATTGAGTCACCAATCCTAATATTTTGTGTAATGACCTAATATGTCATTTAGAGTTTGTACCGTCTTGGTCATTAGTATCTTTTGACAATTATCACCAGTCCTACTCCATATTTCATAAGGCTCCTTGCGGTTTGTTTTTCGTCGTGATTGGTTGATTTGCATCACAATTGCTGATGTGTGTTTTAGTTATTGTATTGGAATGTTTTGCTCCCATTGCAATGCATGCATGTACCTATGTGTTATAAATTATGAATTTGGCACTATTCAACTCTAGCTATCGATCCTAGAAATCCAGGTATTAAGTTCTTAGTTCAGTATCTGATGAAGGCCGGGCAAGCGTTATTCTTTGGTTTAGTACAAGGGCAAAGAATGCTATCAGAAATGCCCTTGGCATTACCATGTTAAATGGCTGATGCCCAGTAATAGTGGATTTGAATGATTGAGTCTTCTTTGTAAGCCATGCTCTTGTCTATAAGAGGTAGGTAAAACGACACAAGACAATGTACAGCATGAAGCTTCTCTGGTGCATACATGAAGGATTTTTCTTTTTAACTTTTCCCAATCTTGCTGTCAGAACTTAGAGCTTCTTTGCTATATGTATCTACATTTCGAATGGACTAGAGATGTAATAATGAATCCAGGATTTTAGAGAAGTATGTGAGCACTCTTCTTCCATCTGTTCTGTATCCAGTGTCTGTCATTTTTATTGAAATTGCAGTCACATATTGGAAGTTATTTATTTTAGGCCCACAAGATGAACAAATCTCATATTTTTTCCATGCACTTCTTTCAGCACAAGCCGAAAGGTCACATATTTAGTTGCTGGTCAATTAATAAATGCCACTTAGCTTTCGTGAACAAAGCTTTGGCTAAGGTTTCACATGTATAATCTGGAGCCAATTTGTGTGACTTCTCTTTTTTCTCCCCATGCCTTGTTTCGTTGCAGGATGTCATGCAGATGCCAAATTGAAAGTCTTTTTTATTGGCAATGAGTCAGAGCCTGGCCTTCTCTTCAGTGATGGTGAAGACTATTGCATCAGCTGCTATGCCTAGCATTTTTAGCTCACACCTTCAGTCTCTATTTTCTGTCTACATACCAGCTTTACTGGTATTACTGGTAGCCTTACTAAGAAGGCAAGGATGTAATATTTAGATTGTGAGAACCTGTATTTGATTATGGAATCTTAACTGATATACAATCATTTTAGGAATATTAATATCAATATTTCTTTTTTTGGAGACTGAATGCCAGGATAGTTGTAGATGACTCATTCAGTTTTCCTTGCATAGCTGATTGAACTTTGAATTTTTTTCACCATGAATATCTCCTTTCCTTGTATGTCATTTCATTTGTTTAATCTCTCTCTTTCCTTACATGAATGTGCTTAAATATCTTTGATTAGATCACCCTCTTGATTGATGCCAATTTTTATTTTCAGGACGTTTAATTAAGTTGTTAGTAGACCTATTCCCAGGTTCATGTTGTGCTAAGTTTTAGATGTAACATTACATGCTATGAATTAGGATAACAAATAATATTTTGAAAGTCTATACCTTTGTGCTGAATCTTATGATTAGTCATTTTTCCCGAAGGAGACTTATAATTACTCTGATTATATAGACACATTGATATCTTTGGTGCCCTAATTAATATTTGAGCATCAAAGTGCTTTTTTTACTGAAGTAGCAACTCACTTGGATGTGAATAAATATTCATTTGTCTCTAGGTGACTTTTTTTTATCAGTACAACACATGTTCATACTTATATTATCAGATATTATTTTTCCCGTTGCAGCGCACGGGCATTTACCTAGTTACACAAAAAAAAGAAGAAAGTGGCATGGCTCCTCAGCTAGAGCCACCTGCCACGTCGCCCTGAGTTGCCTTAGCCGAAGGATCTCGCGATGGACAACCAAGATCTGTTGAATCGGCTTCTCGTGTCTCGTATCTTCTCCAAAATCATGAGAAGCAAATACATACGGTGCTTCCGATTCTCTCCGCGCTTGTAAAGACAAAAAAAAAAAAGGCCCCCTTCCCTTCTATCACTCCTCCCGATGCGGACACAGGTGCTTCAGGGGTGACGGTGCCAGCCGCACTGCGTTAGCGACGGCAGTGGTGGCAGCGGCCATCTTGCTCCTTGTCCTCATTGTCCTCCTCCTCTTCTTCCCCTCCCTAGTCCCTCCTTCCCTTTCCCTTGTCCTCCTGTACTCTAGAAACCCTAGGGACATCTTCGGTGCCAGCGGCGACAAAGCTCGGTGGCTGGATCTCACGATAGCTCATCCTCTTCTCCTCCTTCGTCCCATGTGTCCTCCCTAGATTTTACACAAAAGAAAGTGGCATGGCTCCTCGGCCAGAGCCACCAGCCACGTCGCCCTGAATTGCCTTAGCCGAACGATCTCGCGATGGACAACCAAGATCTGTTGAATTGGCTTCTCGTGTCTCGTACCTTCTCCAGAATCTGGCTTTTGCGCCAACTTCTGCCAGAATCATGAGAAGCAAATATATACGGTACCGATTCTCTCGAGCTTGTAAAGACAAAAAAACGGCCCCCTTCCCTTCGTCGCTCCTCCCGACGGACACAGTGCTTCAAGGGTGGCGGTCCGGGTCGCATCTTTGCGTTAGCAACAACAGTGGTGGCGGCGGCCATCTTACTCCTCTTCCTCCCCTCCCTAGTCCCTCCCTCCCTCTCTCCCTCCCTTTCCCTTGTTCTCCTCTACTCCAGAAACCCTAGGGACCTCTGCGGTGGCGGCGGTGGCGAAGCTCGGTGGCTGGATCTTGCGGTAGCTCATTGAAAGCATCTAGGCCCCTAGTGTGGGTTTCGATGATTGATGACAATATAAATTACCATGACTAACGTGTGTTTTGCAGAAACAAGGTTGAGTTAGGTCATTGTAATGGTGATCTCGGGCGATGAGTTTGGTACACCCTCTGACGATGGAATTCGTTCGGTTTTCCAAGGATGGATGACAAGGTTAATGACGACTAGTTCCGATTGTCGATGGAGTTGAATGACATCGGATTAGTTGTCAGGACTTTGTTTTTCATTTTGGCCGTACTAATAAGAGGGGTACGAATGTGTAGCTTGACCTAGGCGAGTCTATAGATGAGTTGTGGTGCACACTTGAGTTTTTCTAGCACTAGGTAGCTCAAAATATCCCTGAGATCAGTTGGAGTTGAAGCCATTCACGAAGACACGGAGTCGGAGGTGAAGAAGAGCTTCAAACTAGCGACCGGACGCTTGACCGGACGCTAGGTCTTTGACCAGAGCGTCCGGTCAGGCAGCGTCCGGTCGATTCTAGTAAGCTCCATTTTGGACCAAAATGGCGACCGGTGTGTCCGGTCAGTGACCGGACGCTGACGTTAGTCAGTATCGGTCACGTGATGTGAATTGACCGGACGCTACGACCAGAGCGTCCGGTCAAGGTCCAAAAGCAGCATTTCGTGTTGTCTTGTGGAGTTAGAAGGTAGGGGCTATTTATATGTTTCCCCAACGACCTTGCACCCCCTCTTGCCCATTTGTTCAGCTGAGAAACACCCTTGAGAGTGCAAGGAAGAGCAAGAGCCCTAAGGTGGTTGTTCATGCAAGATTAAGGACCTCCTTAGAGTGTTTGAGAGATTCAAGTGTGCATCAACTCTTCTCCTAGGCTTGTTGAGGTCAAGTGAGAGTTTGTGCTTGTTTCTCTTGGTGATCGCCATCACCTAGACAGCTTGGTGGTGTTCCATGGCTTGAAGATCACCCGGTGGAGCTTGTGGGTGGCTCAAGCAAGCTTGTGAGCGGTTGTGGGCGATTCACTGCGACGGAGTGTCAAAGAATCAACCCGTAGAGAGCACTTAGTTCTTGCGAGGACTAAGGGGGAGCGATACTCTTGCGAGACTGCTCCAACGAGGACTAAGAGGGAGTGGCGACTCCTTGATACCTCAGGAAAACATTATTGTGTTCCTTACTCTCTTTACTTTACGCAATTTACATTCCTCAATTCTATTTCTTGTTTTTACATTCCTAGAATTGCCATGATAGAGTAGGATTGGAACCTAGGGTGCAAAACTTTGTGCGGTAGTTGCTAAAAACACACATAGGCACAAGTGGGTGAATTCGGGCTTGTAGGTTTAATTTGTGCAAGAAATTTTTAGATTAGCCCAATTCACCCCCCCCCTCTTGGGCATCTTGATCCTTTCAATTGATATCAAAGCCGTGTTGCTCACGATTTAGGCTTCACCGCCTAGAGCAAGATGTCTAACGGGGATGGCCCACCACCCATGTTTGACGGCGATGACTTTCCTTATTGGAAGATTCGCATGGAAGCCTATCTAGAGGCTCAAAACCCCGGTGTGCTCAAAGCCGCCACCGATGGTTACGAAAAACCTAAGGATGAAAAAGCCCTCACCGACGTAGAGAAGGAACAAGTCACGTGGAATGCCAAGGCCAAAAACACCATCTTTAGAGGCATTAGCAAGGACATATGTTCAATTGCGTGAGGAACCACAAAAATGCTCATGATCTATGGACGGAGATTTGTGAGCTCCATGAGGGAACCAAGAGTGAGCGTGAGGAACGTTATCATCTTGTCATGAATAAGCTTAATGCCTTTACTGTGCTTCCTAATGAAAATGCTAATGACATGTATGGTCGTTTGAATGTCATTGTAGAGGAACTCAATGGGCTTGGACTCACACAAATCACACCTTCCGATGTCGTGAGAAGAATCTTGTGTGTCCTCCCCATTGTCAAGTATGGACATATTGTGACCGTGCTACACCAAGGTGATCTTTCCAAGTCTACACCGACACAAATCTTGGGAAAGATCAATGCTCATAAAATGTACATGCACATCAACTCCAAGGATGAGTCTTCCTCTACCAAGAAGAAAGACTTGGCATTCAAGGCAAGCATGGACAAGAAAGGCAAAGGCAAAGCTTTTGCGACTTCTTCTCAAAGCCCCAAGAGTATTCACTAAGAAGCAAGAAGGGGACATCTTCATTTGTCAAGTTTATGTGGATGACATAATCTTTGGCTCGACAAATGAAGAACATTACAAGGAGTTTGGTGCCTTGATGTTAAAGGAGTTCGAGATGTCCATGGTTGGTGAGCTTACCTTCTTCCTCGGGTTTCAAGTCAAGCAATTGAGAGAAGGGACCTTCATCTCTCAAGAAAAGTACACCAAGGATCTTCTCAAGAGATTCGAGATGGAAGATTGTAAGCCCATCAAGACACCCATGCCAACAAATGGACAACTTGATCTAGATGAGGCAGGTACACTGGTAGACAAAACTCTCTATCGATCTATGATTGGTAGGTTGCTCTATCTTACCGCATCTAGGCCCGACATCATGTTTAGTGTATGCTTATGTGCTCATTTTCAAGCTAACCCTATGGAATCCCATCTCACCGTGGTGAAGAGAATTCTTAGGTACCTCAAGCATACACCAAGCATTGGCATATGGTATCCCAAAGGAGCAAGATTCCAACTTGTTGGCTATTTCGATTCAGATTATGCCAGTTGCAAAATTGATAGAAAAAGCACATCCGGAGGGTGCCATTTGCTTGGAAGGTCCATTATCTCTTGGTGTTCAAAGAAGCAAAATAGTGTGGCCTTGTCAACCGCCATGGCGGAGTATATTGCCGCGGGAGCTTGTTGTGCTCAAATTCTCTACATGAAGCAAACTCTCCTTGATTATGGTGTCATGCTTGAGAAGATTCCATTTCTATGTGATAATGAAAGTGTCGTCAAGCTTGCCAACAATCCGGTTCAACATTCCCGCACCAAGCATATTGATATTCGTCATCACTTCCTTCGTGATCATGTTTCCAAGAAAGATATATCTCTCGAAGGAGTGAGGACCGAAGACAATTTGGCGGACATCTTCACAAAGCCTTTGGATGAGGCAAGGTTTTGTAAGTTGCGAAGCAAGCTCAATGTTCTTGATTCTTCCAATTTCACTAGAAAATGAGCTTGTGTTGTCTCCTACATTCATTGTATGATATGCCATGTTTAAATTTTTGCAATGCACATAGGGCTTGTCCGACATGGTTAAGATAACCGAAAAGCGTGAAAAAAAAAAACTTAACCTTGGTTCAAACTTGACAAGCCAACTAGATTCAAATTCTCGTAATTGCATAGCATATGCACGTGTGTTGGTTTATCGTTTCTTTTTGGTTTAAGCTTGAGCATCAGCTGTGTTCGCCCAAGGATGGAGAGGACATTTGACGCTCCTAACGGTTGATAAACTCCATTGCTTGGCCATATGATGTTCCTCGATTGTTTTCATTACCTATTTTCGAAAATTAAGTTAAGCCAATGGGAAATTATTTGCAAAATCAAGGGTTTGAGAGAGGACTCCCATGACCTGTTCCAATTGGTGGTTATTTGGATCTTATTTGAGTTGGAAATTGGTTGGGAGAAGTCGCCGCGAAGGAAGATTTCAGAATTGACAGAAGACGGCGGCCGGACGCTACAACCGGAAGCTTGACCGGACCCTGCGAGCGTCCAGTCACCAACCGACCAGAGCGTCCGGTCAAGGTGAGAGCTAACAGGGCCCTCTAGAGTCGACGAGGCAGCGCCCGTCGGGGGCATGTGAAATCTCATGTTTGGTTTTGGAAATTGATGACACCCTATTATGCTAATCCTTTGCTCTAAGTGTGCTTATGAGGATGGCATAGACGACGTGGAACTACATGATCATGAACATGGACGATGGTGATGGACATGATGGATTATCGAGCTCACGCGTTGGAAAAGCAAAACCCGGAGATAAAAGGCAAAGGTATAACTTGATAGGGTTTGCTTTAAGTGATCAAGATACTTGGGAGAAAGTGTGATCAAATTATAGGATAGATAGCCGACTATAAAGAGGGGAAACCTTTAATTGCAATGGTTATCTAGTGCCACTAAGTGAGTCTCATTTGCATATGATTATCATTTAGTGAGAGATGCACGAGAATATTCCCTGAAAATTAAAAGAAGAAAAAGCTCATGTTGGAATTTCCGGTTCAGCCCACTCTTTTTTCCAGCAAAGGTGGCTCTGTTTGGGCGCTCTGCCTCCTTCGGTCTGTGCTCGCGACAGAGAAGGTGTCACTGGAATTTTTCACCGCCCGAGATGGAATTTGCTGGGAGCCGGCCTGCATGCGGGTGCGAAGCTGCTGCCGTTCCGTTTGCATGCAACCGAGGGAGAGAAAAATTATGTCGTCCTTCGTTTGCCGTGAGAGAAGAGGAGTGCGTGGGGACCTCTTGCATGCCTGTTTTTTGACTGAGAGGTGGCGCTGCATTTGCATGTTGCTCTTGTTGGCCTTGTTTGGCGTGAGAGAGAGAGGAGGCATGCACCGTAGACCTTGGTCTATTGTTATGACTGGCCGCACCGCTGAAGCTGTAAACCAAACTCTAAAACGTGCTGAACCAGGGTCCCACACATTTATTTTCCAGTTTTGCTGCACCCATACAAACTCTATCCCACACTTTATACTCCCATGGGCCCCACGCGTCGGGAATTATTCCCCTCCCCTCCTGGGAACCGCAGCAGCGCCCCCCGCCGCCGGCGACGTAGCCACCGCCCGAGGCAACGCCGGCCGCCGCCGAACCGGTCCGCCCGCCGGCCGCCTGGAACCCCGCGACGGAGGAAGGCCGCCGCAGCCGCTGCGGTGGAGCTCTGTCACTCGCGCCGCGGCGGATTCGGGATCCCGCTGTCGCGGGCTCGCGCTGTGCACGCCGCCGGCCCGCGGGTCGGCTTCACTCGCGCCCGCCATGGAGGTTCAGCGCGGCCGCCCTCGAGCTCGCCGCACTCTCTCCCGATCCTCGAGCTCCGCCATGGAGGTTCAGCGCCGCCCCGTTGTTCGCCGCCCGGGCCATGCCTGAACGCGCGGCCACCGGCGCCCCGGCCGCGCGCTGGCTCGGGCGTTTCGCGCGACACGGGCGCCGCGGGCGCCCTTTCCGCCCGGCCGCGTGGGGCCGGATCCCGACGGCGCGGCGGAGGAGCCGCGCCGTGCCGGCCGGCCCGCGACGGAGGAGCTCCGCCGGCGGGCGCGGCCTCGCCCATGCCGGAGAACGCGAGGAGAGGACGTTGCAGACATCCGATCCTCCCGCTCCCCGCCGCCCTCGCCGCGAGCGAAGCATCGCCGCTGGGCCCCACGCCACGTTGTCGCCCCGAGTTGGAACGCGCAGCGCGGGCAGGCGCTGGGAATCCAGGAAACGGGGCGGCAGCGTACCGCTCCCAGTACCGCGGTGCGGGTCGATTTCCGCAAAATCCATACTGGAGGAAGCCATGCAGTTCCGCGGTGCAGTCAGTCTTAGCTGCTGCTGCTGCATGTTTTAGCCGGCCCCACTGCCTTGCAAAACCGTGAGAGTGGAGAGAAGAGTGGTCCAGGGTGCATGCTGTTGTCGTCCAGACATTGGTGTTCATCCCGCCGGCCGTTCCTGCCTTGTGCGCTGTCACCTGCCCATTCATTGCTGGCGCGTGGAGAGGCCGTGCGTGCTCGTGTGCCGCGTGTGCAGGAGCCGTTGCTGCATCTCTTCTTGTGGCCGTTGAATCTGTTCCTGGTTGGGCCCGCACATCAGTGAAGCTGGGTCACTGGACGGGTCGTGGTGGCCTGCACCAGGGGGACCTGCGTGGAGTGCTGGCTGGCTGTTTGTTTAGGCAGCACCTCCCCCTTCCCTGTTGTCTCTCTTACTCATTCTTCTCCACTCCAACTCAAGAACACAAAGAGAAGAACAAGCTCTCTCTCCCCTTCTCTCTCAATCTTTGGTGCTAACCCTAAGAGAGAAATTAAGAGTTTCAAAGTGTTGATCTTGTGAGCTTGAAGAGCATCTCATCCCCTCCCCCTCCTCTCCTAGCTTGTTGCTCATTTGAGAGAGGATTTGGGGAAACCTTAGTGCATGCATTTGTGATTTGATTTTGTGGCACTAGATTGTGATTGCAATTGGAGATTTCTTGTTTCTCTTGGGAATTTGCTTGGTTCCCTAGCGGCTTGGAGTTCGTGGTGGTGTTGAGCTCGACCGGAGATTGTTCGAGGCCACACCGGTGGACTTGTGAGGGGTTGAGCCTTTCCTCGCGGGAGATTCGCGAAAGGCATCACTAGTGGATTGCTCGTGGCTTGTGGATCCCCTCTAGTGATTGTTTCATTGAGCTCCCACTGAGGATTTGGCACCGGCCATTAAGCTTGTGGAACATCTAGTGGGTGTATCGCCACAACGGGGACTAGCGTGCCGGCAAGCACGTGAACCTCGGTGAAAAATCATCGTGTCTATTGTCTTGTGCTCGTTGGAGATTTCTCATTGTACACGGTGATTGACAACAACCTCTACACTCCGTGGTGGTATTGTATTCTAACCTCTTTGCATTACCTTCTCTAGTTTACTTGTGTAGCTTTGCATAGGTTGTTTAGTTGACTAGTGTAGTTTAGCTCCTAGTGGTAAAATTAGTTAGATTATCTTGCTCACCTAGGAGTAAACTAGTGACCTAGCACTTGTGTGGACTTAGAGATATTAGAATTGCTATATTTGACTTGTGGCTTGCATAGCTAGTTCGTAGCACCGCTTTGTTAGCTTCGCCATCTTATTTACTAATCGGTTTGCTTAGTGTTGTTGCAAAAATTTTTAATAGGCTATTCACCCCCCCTTTAGTCATTAGGACCTTTCAAGTGGTATCAGAGCCGAGGCACCGTATTTAGAGGGCTTAACAACCTACGGTGACAAAATGGCGTTGAGTTTTCATGTCAACAACACCAAGAAGACGCCACCTTTCGATGGCACCAACTTTGCCTATTGGAAGGTGAAGATGACCGCACACCTCAAGTCAATAAATAGAGAAGTGTGGTTAGTGACCGAGAAGAAATTTGAGGTGGCAAAGGAAAGTGAACCAACGGCTCTAGAAGAGAAGAAACTATATACCAATGACATTGCCGTGAGTGCTTTCCATGAGGCATTCAATAATCGGGTGTTTGAGCAAGTCAAGTCTCTCATCGTTGCTCATGACATATGGAAGAAGCTAGAAGAGTGCTATGAGGGCACCGAAGGCGTCAAGCAAGCAAAGGCCTATATCAAGCTTGAGCAATTCAATAGCTTCAAGATGGAAGAAGATTAAAGTGTGCCGGAGATGTTTCACCGCATGCAAGTGTTGGTGAATGACCTAAATGCACTTGGAGAAGATATCAAGGACAAGACCTTCAACATGAAGTTCTTGAGGTGCTTACCAGAGAGGTTTGGGATGCTCATGCTAGCGTGCGATCCAATGTAGGAGTCGGAGTCCCCGGAGTCGGAGGAGACGATAATCGGATTGATGACGAGCCCATTGATGACACCCTCCCGAGATGCTCAGTCGTCTCCCCTGGGCGTAATAGGACGGTTACTCCCATGATGAACATAACTGCAATAAGAACAGATCGATCTTACCCGGGGTGGCAGAGACGGCGGCGGCTACGCTGGGCCGGTTCACCGATGGCTCCTCCATCGATCGCTTGTCGCGGCTGCCCTCGCCCTCGCCCTCGCCGGCCATTGGATCGTCCGTGGGAGACGCTGAGACCTCGGCGACACGAATCGCAGTATCTGCAAGCATGTCAGGTGGAAGTTTTTTCATGGCGCGGCACGGCGGGAGCTTTTTTGGTGGAAGCTAGCTCTGAGCGCGCGCTCTAGCTATAGTGTGTTTTGTGCCGCGAAGACTTGGTGAGCAGCAGTAATGCGGGTGCAAAGCCCGGTGTAGGGGCGTGGGGCCGGTGCACTCCGGCGGAGGTGTCGAGCCAAATGGACAGACGAACTATCCTAGTGCGCGTCTGTAAGATAAATGTTTTCAAACTATTACATGTTTTTCCATGACAAGATGATCTCAAATCAAAATGTTGTAAACAACAAAGTTTCATGGATATTTGAGAACTACAATCGTTATGTTGGTGGTAGGTCTATCCGACGTCACTTGAAACATTTAAATTTCAATTTTCAACATTTTGAAATTGAGGCATAGTTTATCTTTACAAGATAATGTCAAACCAAATGGTTTTCAACTAGAGAGTTTCATAACTTAGCAACCTACAATTCTAATTTTGGTTGTTTCCCCATCCGACACAAGTGCTAGAGACATTGTTCACGAATCTTAGAAATCTCTCTTCTAGTTTCATAAACTCTATGAAACTTGTGTAAATCTTATGAACAATGTTCTTTGCGGCGTCATCGGATGAAGAAATGACCTACTATATAAAATATGTACATCTTGAGAAGTTATACAACTTTTATTTTCATGACTTCTTCTGCTGAAATCATTAGATGCTCGAAAATTGTTGTTTGAAGTTGTAATTTTTGAAATTCAAATTTCAAATGTTGTCGATGAAACATGACAAGGATAATAGAAGTAAGAAAGCAATCTCTTTGTGAGCATCATTTTACAAAATTTTAGAAAGAAAAACCATCACATCCGGAGTTACTATGAGGGAGAAAGACTAGTCACAAGTTTTGACCCGCAGTTAAAAAGAAAAATTAGGGTTCTTCTTTGGAAGCTTTGGGCGTGGCGGGGAGGTGAATAGAAGCTGGCACTCCGGCGTAGCGGTCGAGCGACGGACATGACCCGCAGAGCGCGGAACACGTCCAAGGAAATGGGCAGACGCCTTTTCTTCAGACGAAACTATCCCAATGCGCGTCTCTAAGTTAAATGTTTTCAAACTGTTACATCTCCATGACAAGATGATGCCAAATCAAAACGTTGTAAACTACAAAGTTTCATGGATAATTGAGAACTACAATCGTCTTGTTGGTGGTTTGTCTATCCGAGGTCACTTAAAACATTTAAATTTCAATTTCCATTTTTTTGAAATTGAGACCTAGATTTCCTTTACAAGGTAATGTCAAACCAAAAAGTTTTCAACTTGAGAGTTCCAGAACTTAGCAAGATCTACATTTTAATTTAGTTGTTTCCCCATCTAACATAGTGTTAGACATTGTTCACAAATCTTAGAGATGTCTCTCGTAGTTTCATATAAACTCTATGTGGATGTGTAAATCTTGTGAACAATGTTACCGTGACATCGTCGGGTGAAGAAATGACCAGTGTAAAAGGTGTACATCATAAGAAGTTGTACAACTTTTATATGTTCATGACTTCTTCTGCTGAAATCATTAGATGCTCCAAAAAATGTTGTTTGAAGTTGTAATTTTGAAATTCAAATTTCAAATGTTATCGATGAAACATGACAAATAGTAATAGAAGTAATAATAATACGATAATTTCGATAGAGCATGATCTAAAAAAAAATTTAGAAAGAAAAACCATCAATTTTGGAGTTACTATGAGGGATAAAGACTAGTTACAAGTTTTGACCAGAGACTAAAAGGAAAATTAGAGTTCTTGAGCCCTGTAGGTTTCCGACATGGCGCGGCACATGGGAGATGATGTCTCTAGCGACGGGAGGACCAACACCGTGATCCCCAGAACCTAGCGTTCCTATCTATGCTATCGGATGAGCGGGTTTGAATGGGCTCCACTTACCGCGAGCTCGAAGCCGACGTTGGCGGGCAGGGCGCGCGGAGCAGGGAGCGACACTCCGGCGACTGAGGACAGGCCGAGGTTACATGGACGGGATGGAGGCATCAGGAATGCGGCGTAAACGGTTTTCAAAACTCGGTCGAGGCGGGGATGGGTCATAGAGGGGTTGTTGCCGTCGTGGTGAACGCTCGAACGCGCGGCCGGCGTGTGAACCGGCGAACACGGCAGCGTTCCAAGGTGACCTCAACGGCACAGGAATAGCCTTCAAGCCGACGAGCCTCGAGGTGCCAAGGTAATGAAGGGAGAGAGTTCAGCCCGAGAGGCGGCTAACTATAGCCATGCCGGCCGGGGTACTCGCGGCGGCCATGGCTGCGTGGCCACACATGGCGAGAATTAATGGTAGACACTAAAACAGAAGTGAGCATTATAACACATGGATTATATTACAACTAATTAAAACATCTCGGTCTTCGATCACTGCATGCTACTCAAGATCGAACATGGCATCACCAGATCTCATGCATCTAGACTAGCTAATATATACATTTCTTGAACATCACTGCTAGGTAAGGATCGAACATATGCACACCATATATATGCATCACCTATGACGCGTGCACACTTCCAAAAGCTACCAAAAGTTGTTCGATCTAGATAGATCCAATATATCTAGCTAGTGTCACCTACAACTGTGAGCAACTCCCCTGCATTTTAAGAATAAAGTACACTCATGCCCACAAGCCATCAACGAAGAACAAAGTACACTCGTCGCTGATCCTGCACTGCTCGCTGCAGTTCACTCCCCACGGTTGACTTCCACGCTCCGACTCCGACCATCCGGCAATGTCGCCACAGCCTCGCACGCTGCATCAAAGATACCCGTGTTGGCGAGGCACCGGCGGTTGGGCGAGTAGGAGACGACGGAGAAACCGAAAACCCGCCGGATACGGCGCCACCATCGGCTTCGTCGCCAAGACCGCTATTGCACGTGCGCGGGGGCGTGCATAGTTACCGGGCGCCCCACGCCGCCGCCATCACCGCGTCGCCTTTGATCCCCCGCAACACCTTTCGTGCAGTGTCATCATCATCGGCGCCGGTGTTCATCCTGCAGAGAGCAAGGGCGTGTACGCACGAAGCGAGTTCATGCCCGCGATCGGCGGCGTAGCGCGCATGTCGGCGGGGGCATGATGATGCCGCGGCCATTGACGAACAGGCGCATGGGCGCGCTCGAAGCATGCCTCGGGTTGTCGGCGATGGCGAGATTGGTGACGAGGGTATGCCATTTCCGCGCTCGTTGGAAAACCCGCTCGGTGGGATGCTCCGTCCCACCATGGCGTCGCCGCACACCTCTCGCCATCCGCTACAGTGCGGCGCGAGAATGGTGAGGTCATCCATGGGATCCTCTACCTCCTTGGCGACGCGGATGGCGCCAATGCAAGCATCTCCGATGGAAGTCGCTGCATGGTGCGCGGCAAGGGCGGCGGCGGCGGCGGCGGCGGCGGCGGTGGAATGCGTGGAAGGCGTGCGTGAAGCTAAGCTTATAGCGGCGGCGGCGGCGACGAGATAGATGTAGCCGGGCGCGGAAGTGAGTTCGCGCTCCAATTGCGCAGATGTAGAGAGGTGGCGGACGGCGTCAGAGTAGACTCAAGACAGGCAGTTGCTTTATTACTCACGCGCTTTTTAGTATCGCGTGTCTCGTAGTTGCGAACCCACGCGGTCGGCAAGCGTGGAGTACTCCTCGTCAACAAAAAAAATGCAATTATTTGACCTTTCAAAATCTAATTTGACCATTCATTTTATTTGAGTAATTTATATAAATATTATCAATAGTGTTATGACTTACTATTAGATCATTAAAGATATAATAATAATAGCTAATTTATTTTGGAATTTACACAAATATTTTGAATAAGACGAATGGTCAAATTAGATTTTGAAAAGGTCAAAAAATTATTTTTTTTTTGTTGTTGGACGGAGGAGTATCACTCACGCCTTTACACAACGCTGGTGCAGAAGCGGATGGCATCCCTATTAATCACGGTGGATCCACTCCACTCGTTGACTTTTCACAGGTGCAAAATCTTGACACCAAGCATTGCACTGACGCGTTGTGATATTCGCAAATTACCACAATATAATAACATTGCATCGGGCATTACATGTTTACAGCATACATCAGAACACATCCAATGACAACACAGACAAGAGACAAAATAATAAACACGTTTGTCTTCCACATCAAGTCCTCCAGCATCTGCTCCAAGTTTTTCTTCTTGGTGTCACCACTTGGACTGCCCATTGAAGCTTCTTCTTCATCTAGCACCAGCTCCTCTTTCCAATTCGAAGGGCGAACAACTATGATGCCAAGTTCCTTCAAGACCTCGAAGTAGTCCTTTTCAAATTGGTAGCAACGACACTACTGCTTATTAGGGTACTGAAAAACAGGCACACAAATTTGTGCAAAACTAGGGGCCGGGAGGCCCGGGACAACACGTCAACACTACAGAACGAAATACTCACCCCATTCCTAGCACACTTGAAGTAGAGTCGGCCGCGGTTATCACCATCCTTCTTGGTCCGCGCCTCCACCACCCGAGCAAGATCGCAGTCCGGACAACTAATGAGCAGGAACCCGCTGAGCTCACCAACTGGATGCCATTGAAGCCTATTCCTCGCCCGTCCACCTCCAGACGACTCCGCCAAAGGAGACCGAGACATCGCGTCTCGAGCTCAGTTGGGAGAAGGGACGGAAGAGAGCGAGAGATGGAATGAATCGTGAGAGAGGCAGAAGCAGATATAGAGGGAGAGCAAATGCAGGTAGTAGATATAGATATATATTATACATACATAGGGACGGGTCGGCACTATGAACCTGACAGGACTGCCCCACCACGCGCCAGCTGCATTATACATACATGGGGACGGGTCGGCACTATGACCCTGACAGGACAGCCCCACCACACGTCAGCTGCAGCTAAAGTGGCTTATACTATTCAATCAGCCAAAATCAGCCGAACAACTTATTATACGTTTTACTTGTGCCCGCCCAATTTTTTGCTATGATTTTTACGCGTCGAGCCTTTACAAAACTCAAAAAATTTTACCCGCCTCATCACAGGCAGGTGATTCATTTCAATCGGGGGTGTTTGGTTCCTAGCCACACTCCTCACAACGGCGACTCTAGGGTTTCCGCCTCATCGCCTCATCGCCCCGCCATTCCACCGCCGACGCCTCCTTCTCCGCGCCATTCTCCACCGACGGCCGGCCATTCTAGGGTGGTTTGATATCTAGCCCATCATGCCTACTATTCGAACTACGATTTGTTAGATTCTCTGAACTACCTTTTTTTCCCGTGCTTCTTCCTCCACCAGCCTTGTGGCCATTCTAGGGAATGGTTTGATATCTAGCCCATCAATCTTGTATGTGCCCTATAATTTTATCCTCATATGGATATATTGAGTTGAACTACCTGATTTGTTAGATTCTATATAACTACAATGTTGTTTTTTTCCACCGTGATTATCTTTATAGATGAATATAAGTGCTCAAGAAAAAATTATCTTGTCATACAAAAAATGTGCATTTAATTATATAGTATTCTATTCACGAACTACCGTGAGAGAGAATTCGCTTGTTTAATAGTATCCTGTGAGAGAATAAGCTGAAACAAGATGAAGCAAGCACAAGCAAACTATTATAGTCAACTAGTCCTCGGATGGATATATTGACTTGCACATCTATTACGTTACCTTTGTGTTTTTGTTTTGGGAGACCGCAAATTCGATCTATAATTTTATCCTCATATGGATATATTGAGTTGTACAGTCCCTTTTAAAAAACTAATGCGGCTAACCGAAACAAATGCGGAAATAAACTTGACACTTCACCCCTCTAACTAAGACTCTAAATCACCTACAAAAGATCCTACTATATATAACTACAATGTTGTTGTTATCCTAGTTCTTCAAGCACAAGAGAGCTCCTTATTATCTTTATAGATGAATATAAGTGCTCAAAGGCTCAAATTACCTAGCTACACCTAAGCAAAGTAACTAAACAAGCTACACAAGCTAGTATCTTGTCATACAAAAATGTGCATATTAAATGAACAACCATCAAACTATAGTTTCTTTATACTCCACTATTCGACCAACACTTTACTACCTTTTTTTGGTGATTTGTGCCCCCTCGAGAACCCACACACAAGTGTGGTAGCTCAATGACACGCTTGTTTAATAGTATCCTGTGAGAGAATAAGCCTCTTGAAACAAGATGAAACAAGATTGCAAGAACAAGTGCCACACGATGCGATCTCTCAAGGCTCTCACTAGGAATCTACTCCTCATAGATATCAAGCATATATGAGTGGGAGGCTCTATTATAGAATTGAATCGTATAATTGTATCCTCGGATGGATATATTGACTTGTACATCTACCGATGGCACCTGGTTGCTACTATAATGTTGTTACCTTTGTGTTTTTGTTTTGGGAGGCGCCGAAAAACTCCACCGAAACACTACTCAAGTATAACAAACTTGAGCACGAGGAATAGCATGTTTTATTTTCTTTATAGATAAATATTCATGCTCTATTTTCAAACCACCAAGTGTACATCACCATGTGCAATGAAGCAATTTTTTAGATTTAGAGGATCCTAACACGTCGCGAAAGTTAGATCGCACAAGTGGCACTAGATGACCGATATGACACCTCTTAAGCTCTATTTTTATGTGTCAAGTAAACATATAATAAGGTTATAAAATGAATAAAAACATAGAATAGGTATTTTACTAACACATCAAGAATGATATGTTCCATGAGTTTTGGTGATTTATATTTTTCACCGCTATTGAACTTAACGGTAAATGCCAAGTCTTTGTCTTGATCTTCACCACCTTGGTCACAACTGTCATGTTTCATATGGAAAAACCCCTAAACAATAAGAAGATTTATCTCAATCACACCGTGAATGTTGACACTCAATTACCAAAAAAAGGGAACTAAAAGCTCTATTCAAGTAAACATATAATAAGGTTATAAAATGAATAAAAACATAGAAGGACAGTTCCACGAGTTTTGGTGATTTATAAAATGTAAATGTGGGAAAACTCGAGAAAACCCCTAATGGTGAATTTCGATCCTAAAAGTGAACTAAAACATTCTAGAAGACACCGGGAAGGACTGACAGACTGGGCCGCTTGTGGCTTTGGCGGCCGCCCGATGAAGAATAGGCCGGCCCCGGGTGGGACCCACCGTCGGTGTCATCTTCCTAGGTCGGTTTCAAACCGACTTTGAGGTTGTATCTACGCCGTTGTTGAAGGTCGGTTTGATCCAAGGGTCAGCATTCATTGGCCACGACTATATAAGGATGATCCTACCTCTGGCCTTAGGCATGAAAATCATTATTCATCATACTTAGCTCTGATCATAGCTAGAGCCATACCTCTCTAATTAGAAGAGCTTAGATCAAGTTGAGAGAGATTAGTAGAAAGTTGAGAGATAGATCAAAGAACTTAATTAGAGTTCTAGACCTGTTCTTGAGAGATAGAAAGTAGAGTTGAGGAGAAGAAAGGAGAAGTATCGGATCTGTCAGTGACTCTCTACGCTTGTACCTCTGGGATCAAAGGCTTCATTGCACTTGATCTTGAGACTTCTTTGGTGGATCAACCTTATATTTGAGTAAGTTCACTTATTTATATTTCTTTCGGTTTATGACTCATTAGAGTACTTTAATTCTTGTCGCTCTTGAATTGAAGTTGTTTTCCCTAGTGCAAATGTGGTGTTTGGACTAGATAACTCATAAATACACCCTACCTTCCGGAGCGTGGTAGATCGTGGTAGTGACTAGTACCATTGATTCCTTTGGATTCCACTTCCCGTAGGATAGGACACGTGGGACATAGTTCTTTGGGGAATAGTAAGTTTCGCCCTTACTTTCCTTTGAGTACGTCCCCATTAAGAAATATCTTTAAGCCTTACAAGGATATAAACTAGACAACCATAGAAATCTTCTCACATTTTATCGAACTCCGGTTCCTTCCTATTATCTCGGGGATTAGTTTTGTCTCATTACCATCACACCATTTTCTCCCCGTGGATTCGATATTTAAAACCCTCTCCCGGGTGAAGTGCTCATCGTTTCGTTAAACTGCGGACTATACAAAATTATAAATAATTACGTAGGATAACTTTTACCAACAAGCATTTCTGGCGCCGTTCTTCGGGAGAACGGTTTGTCGATTACGTGAGCTAAACTAAATCTTGTATCATATCATTAGTTTAGATTTTTCTTTTTATCTTTTTCAAATCACTATCCAAATGGATACTACCCCTCTTTACAAATACTTGGCACCCAACGGGCAAGCTTGTAGACCTGTGTTATCATCTGAACCCATCAAAATTTGGATCTTATGAGTTTCCCCGAGGTTAATAGAGATGGTCCAAAACCATACTTTCTTAGGAGAATTAGACGAAAATCCTTTCCTTCATCTCCAAACATTTGAGGAGACATGTAAATGCCTCCATATTGAAGGCATGTCTCCCGAAACTATCCGTTGGACGCTCTTTCCATTCTCTTTGAAAGGAAAAGCTCGCTTGGTGGTACAATAGAAATAAAGAAAGAATGGGTGGCAATTGGGAAACTTGCTTAAATGAATTGCATGCAGATTTCTTTCCCATATCCAAACTAGTTAACTTTAGGCTCTCAATCCTATCCTCTACACAAAAAGATAATGAATCTTTGAGTGCCTTTGGGAACGTTATGATCTTCTTTCCAAATGCGGACCTAATCTCGCCATACCGGACCATGTTCTAATTCAACATTTCTATATTGGTCCGAATAGAAAATCTAGAAAACATTTGAATACCTCTGCAAATGGATCTTTCATTCACCTTTCAATCCCCGAATGCAAAGCTGTCTTAAATAAAATAGTGGAAAACAAGGAGGATGATCCAACTGTAGGGAAAAGATTAAAATTAAAAGAAATAACAGAAGAAGAAAGATTAGCTGAACCCAATTCTATTCCAAATTCTTTACAAACTCCAGCTAATCCAGAACCTTTAGAAGAACTAGAGGTCACTTCGATCTCTGACTTCTTACTTGATATCGAGGATGATCTCTTTACAGATTATGGAAATACCTCGAAATATCGATTAACATCTCAGAAGACTAAAACATCACAATCTTATCCTATAGACTCTTCTGATTTAGAACATTTAAAAGGAACTACAGGAGAACTTGTCTCAATCATAAGTAGCGAATGGACAGAAGAATCAGAGCTTTCCTCTGATGTAATCCGTTTGGATTCACCTTCTATACCTATTCGTTGCCAAATTGATAAAGATCCTTTTGATGCTCTTTACAATCCTATAGTGGGAATAAACATCATGGCACCATCTTTTGCTCATGAACTTCTCAAAAACATGCCATTAAGTCCCACTACAAAATTGTTACTAAGCCCTTCAGGACAAATTGTCCAAAGCTCAGGAATTCTTTATGTCTTACCAATCAAGGTTAATAACATCATGGTGCATCTTAGCTTCTATATCTTTGATATTATGGAGTTTGACCTGTTGATAGGACAACCCATAGAAAGGCTTACTTTTAAAGGACAACCCGGAGACTTAGACTTTCAGCTAGACAAAGATCTTAAATTTTCATTACCTATAGTCCAAGCCATTCATGCTAAATCCGAGTCTTGTCGAGAACCGGATCCTATGGAGGAAGTTAAAGAGGCCACTATAGAATATTTTGTGGAGTCTAATCAAGAGGACGATTCAGAGTTTTTTATTGAAGAAGAGGATGAGAATCCTACTACTTCAGAACCTCTAGATGAATTTGAGAATCCACCTAGACCTCCTATTGAACTTAAACCTTTACCAACGGGCCTCACTTATGCTTTCCTAAATCAAGATTCAGAGTCTCCTGTAATTATAAATGATAAACTTACTCCAGAACAGACTCTCAGGCTGATAACTGTCTTAGAAAAACATCGCTCGGCCTTAGGCTACGCACTCGATGATTTAAAAGGAATTAGTCCCGCTCTCTCGCACCCATCGTATTCCTACAGATCCGGATATACCCCCATCTATAGAACCTCAAAGAAGACTCAATAATGCGATGAGAGATGTAGTTAAGAAGGAAGTTCTTAAGTTGTTACTTTAGGGATTATATATCCCGTGCCACATAGCGAGTGGGTAAGCCCTGTTCAAGTTGTGCCTAAGAAAGGAGGCATGACAGTTGTTAAAAATGATAAAAATGAATTAATTCCTCAAAGAACTATTATAGGATGGAGAATGTGCATAGATTATAGAAAACTAAACAAAGCCACACGGAAAGATCATTTTCCATTACCTTTCATTGATGAAATGTTAGAACGATTGGCAAAACATTCTTATTTTTGTTTTCTTGATGGATATTCTGGGTATCACCAAATCCCAATCCATCCTAATGATCAAAGCAAAACCACTTTTGCATGCCCATATGGAACTTGTGCTTATAGAAGAATGTCTTTTGGGTTATGTAATGCACCTGCTTCTTTTCAAAGATGTATGATGTCTATATTTTCTGAAATGATTGAAGAGATTATGGAAGTTTTCATGGATGATTTTTCTATTTATGGAAAAACTTTTGATGATTGTCTAGAAAACTTAGACAGGGTTTTGCAAAGATGTGAGAAAAAGCACTTAGTCCTTAATTGGGAAAAATGTCATTTTATGGTTAGAGAAGGAATAGTGCTTGGTCATCTTATTTCAGAAAGGGGAATAGAGGTCGATAAGGCAAAAATAGAAGTTATAGAACAGTTACCTCCCTAGTGAATATTAAAGGGATACGAAGTTTTCTAGGCCATCTTTGGTTTCTATCGTAGATTCATAAAAGATTTTTCACATATTGCTAGACCACTTACGGACTGTTAGCCAAGGATGCTCCCTTTGTTTTTGATGATGCTTGTCTTAAAGCTTTTGAAACTTTGAAAAAGGCTCTTGTTTCTCGCACCAATTATTCAACCCCCGATTGGTCTTTGCCTTTTGAAATTATGTGTGATGCCAGTGACTATTTGTGGGGGCAGTGTTAGGGCAAACTAAAGACAAGAAACATCATGCTATTGCTTATGCTAGTAAAACTTTGACTGGACCACAACTCAATTATGCTACCACTGAAAAAGAGTTGCTAGCAGTTGTTTATGCTATAGATAAATTCAGATCTTACTTGGTAGGAGCTAAAGTGATTGTTTACACTGATCATGCTGCTTTGAAATATTTGCTCACCAAGAAAGATGCTAAACCTCGTTTGATAAGATGGATTTTGTTACTCCAAGAGTTTGATTTAGAAATTAAAGAAAAGAAAGGAGTAGAAAATTGCATTTGTCGATCATTTGTCAAGAATGCATTTTGAAAAACCAAATGAATTGCCTATTAATGACTCACTCGGGGACGATATGTTTTATCAGGTAACCCATACCGATCCCTGGTATGCAGATCTTGTTAACTTTATGGTTGCAGGATATGTAGCACCAAGGGCGGATAAGAAGAAGCTTATGTATGAAAGTCGTCATCACTTATGGGATGAACCATATCTCTTCAGAGTATGCTCTGACGGGCTACTCAGAAGATGTGTGCCGATAGAAGAAGGATTATAGATTATTGAAAGATGTCACTCATCACCATATGGAGGTCATTATGGGGCGTTCAGAACACATGCAAAGATCTGGCAAGCAGGATTTTTCTGGCCAACCATGTATCAAGACACAAAAGATTTCATCCGAAGATGTGGAGCTTGTCAGAGGCACGGAAATATAAATGCAAGAGATGCTATGCCTCTAACAACCAATCTCCAGATAGAGCTCTTTGATGTCTGGGGAATTGATTACATGGGACCATTCCCAAAATCTGGAAACTATGAACATATCCTAGTAGCAGTGGATTATGTTTCGGAATGGGTAGAAGCTTTGCCATGCAAAACAGCAGATGGTAGAAGTTCAATCAAGATGTTTGAAGAGACTATATTTCCAAGATTTGGAGTACCTCGAATGGTAATTAGTGACGGAGGAAGCCACTTCATTGATAGAAGATTCCGACAGTATTTATTGAAACATGGAGTTCGTCACAACATTGCTGACTTACCACCCTCAAACAAGTGGGCAAGCGAGAGACTTCAAATAAGCAAATCAAGAACATCTTACGTAAAAACAGTTGAAGAAATGGAAACTAAATGGAAGGATAGACTTCCGAAGCACTATGGGCATACAGGACAACATATAAGACACCTATTGGAATTACACCTTATCAACTTGTTTATGGAAAAACCTTTCATTTGCCTGTAGAGCTTGAGTTCAAGGATCACTGGGCAATCAAGAGATGGAATATGGATCTTGATGCTGCAGGAGTTAAGAGAAAGATGCAATTGTCAGAATTGGAGGAATGGAGAGAGAAAGCTTATCATAATGCCAAGATCTACAAAGAAAGAACCAAGAGATGGCATGACAAGAAGATAAAAATAAAGACTTTCACCCGGGAGATCGGGTATTACTCTTTAATTTCAGGGTAAAATTATTCGGGCATGGAAAACTTTGAGCAAGTGGGAAGGACCTTTCAAGGTAGTAAATTCATCATCACATGGAGCAATCACTCTTCAAGACTCCGAAGGTAAGTTATTCAAGGTAAATGGCCATCGTCTTAAAATTTTCTATGAGCCCGATAAGCCTGATGAGATAAATAAATTAAATGAATTAGATGAAATAGGCTTTATGATTTATCCAACCCAAGGGAATTAATTTTTGTGAAATTTATTTTTTGTGGGCCAAAAGTATTAACATTACAATGAGAATAGGGATATTAGGCCGTAGAAAAAAGGACGAAGCAAGGTGCAGAGCACCGGCGGCGGCCGGCCTAAATGGGCTTGGCGGGCGGCCGCCACTGGCACCTCCCCTCTTTTCCATTTTTGTCCCAGGAATACTCTAGAACTTGCCCATTGTAATGACGAACATTCTGGAGTTGTTTACGTAGGAAAGTACTGCGAGCCTTTCCATCCTATTCCATGCACCTCTGCCTATATAAACAAGCCCCATCTGATCATTTAATCTCATCTTATTCATCTTCCATTAAGACCGACGACCAGCACCACATATTTTCACCATGAAGAACACTGAGACCCGTATGGTGGTGTACGCCCCGGCCAAGGCAGCAACCAATTTGTCCAACTCCATGGCTATAGTTCCATATGAGCCAAAACCTTTAGTTATTGTCAATCCACCACCTTCAAATCCGAAGCTTACACATGTACAATTGTATGCACAGAACTTAATGGCTGCACGTCGTGAGATTAGCTACATCTCTAGACGTTTAGACGCTCTGGAGAAGAAAAATGCAATGATAGTCGAGAAGATGGGAGTACTCGAGCGCATCTTGAATAGGCGTACTAAGGATATGTAAAACGCTCGAGATTATAAGAGCACTTATCGAGTTAGTTATCGAGTCAAGTTATCGAGTCAATTTCGCTTTGAGTTAAATTAGAGTTTCGAGTCTATCATCGAGTCAAGTTTTTGTGAGTTAATAGTAAGTTTGGTTGAATAAATAAAGAGTGCTCTTGCTTCAATAAATTGTTGATCCTTTATCTCAGTTATTACTTTCTATATTTTTGTATATGTTTTTCTTGTCTCCACCATGTTTTTGAATAAAGGATAATAAAGGATAGTGTGGGGGAGACAGTATGAACGTCAAGAACAACTAAACCGAACACGAAAAGCAAAGCAAAACAATAAATACTGAAGCGATGATCCAACACGACGAAGCTCGGGCCAAGGAACATCAGGGCTCGCGGCCGCCGAGTGAATCATCCGCCGCCCGGTGCCATCTCCCCTCGTCCTCGATTTCTTCGACCCTCGGTTTGATCTCTACGAACTTTGCTTTAGTTTATATTTTGGCTTACGTTCGTCGGGTTTGAACCTTTTTGCTGATATGTTAAATAATAAAAAGAATAAAATGAATTGATATGCTTTGTTCTAAAGATAAATTCACATAATACTTTTTCATGGTTAGATTAATTCTTTGTTGAGAAGATAAAGATCCCAAGTTGCTTAAAGTGTTGTGAAATTTGAGATAGAAGAATAGTGAGAACTTAATTCTTGATATCTTTTTCTTTTGGAGAATTTATTTCAAAAATATTAAATTGATAGCTTTACTTCATCTTCGTGGTAATTATTTTATCCTATTAGAGCCATGTTTGCTATGAGTATTGAAAAACCAAAGCAATAAGCTATTTGCTTTGTGTTGAGCTTTGTCAAAATTTTGTGACCCAAGTTGAGAGACTTATCATGCTCTAAAGATGAAGATCACGTACACTTGTTATTGTTTTTATAAAATATTTGTATGCTCCAGCTATTGATCTCTCTAAATTCAATAAATAATTTTTGTACAGCAAGGCATGGGCTATGCAAAAATAATATATAAAAAAAAGAGAGAAGAGAAAAGAGAGAAAAAGGGAGATGAAAAATGGACAAGTGTCCTACGGGCAGTAGAGCCTACCTCCCTAAGAAAAAAAAAATATAATAAAGATGAAAAATGGACAAGTGTCTCGAGGGTGAGTAGAACCCACATCTTTAAAGAGAGGAAATAAAAGACAAAAGTCTAGGGTGAGTAGAGCCCACCTCTCTAAAATAAAAATAAAGATAGCCCATGATCTTGTTTGCAAAAATATTTATTTCAAAGAGAGAAGTAAATAAGAGCATAGTAGAATTAGCATACACATGCACATCTTGATCTAAGAGGATGTCTTTCCTTGGATCCATCTTTGACATTGCAAATACATGCAAGGTAAGTATGCTTCATCCTTGACAAACACGAAACTCTAGATACTGACTTTACTAGAAGTAGGATGTTGATTACATATGCTCTGTGAGGATCCATATATATATATATAAAAATATATATATATATATAAATATATATATATATATATATATATATTTATTTATTTATTGAGTGATTTGAGTGTACCATAGAAGAAAGAAGTAAGCTATGTTTCTTTTCAAAAATCATTGCAAAAACTCGGTGATTTGATTGAAGGAATGAAGTACTCTATTTCAACTATCTTGTTTCTCAACTACTTAAAGTTCTTGGCAAGATTAGTAAAAAAAAAAAAAAAAGTTTGACCATGAGATTGTTTTATGCTTGATATACTTGTCTTGCAGCTTTGTTATAACCATCCTTTTATCGAGACGAGTAAAAGCCTAAGTGTGGGGAGCTTGTTGACACCTCTTAAGCTCTATTTTTATGTGTCAACTAAACATATAATAAGGTTATAAAATGAATAAAAACATAGAATATGTATTTTACTAACACAGTTCCACGAGTTTTGGTGATTTATATCTTTTTCGGGGACTTAACGGGTAAATGCTTGGGAAAACTCGGAGAAAACCCCCTAAGCAATAAGAAGATTTACCACTGGTGAATTTCGATCCGAAAAGTGAACTAAAACATTCTAGAAGACGCCAGAAGACACCAGGAAGGACCCGGCGGCTGGGCCCATCGTGGTGGCGGCCGCGCCCGATGAAGAATAGGCCGGCCGCCAGGTGGGACCCACCTGTCAGTGTCATCTTCCTGGGTCGGTTTCAAACCGACTTTGAGGTTGTATCTACGCCGTTGTTGAAGGTCGGTTTGATCCAAGGGTCAGCATTCATCAGCCACGACTATATAAGGATGATCCTACCTCTGGCCTTAGGCATGAAAATCATTATTGATCATACTCAGCTCTGATCATAGCTAGAGCCATACCTCTCTAATTAGAAGAGCTTAGATCAAGTTGAGAGAGATTAGTAGAAAGTTGAGAGATAGATCAAAGAACTTAATTAGAGTTCTAGACCTGTTCTTAAGAGATAGAAAGTAGAGTTTAGGAGAAGAAAGGAGAAGTACCGGATCTGTCGGTGACTCTCTACGCTTGTACCTCTGGGATCAAAGGCTTCATTGCACTTGATCTTGAGACTTCTTTGGTGGATCAACCTTATATTTGAGTAAGTTCACTTATTTATATTTCTTTCGGTTTATGACTCATTAGAGTACTTTAATTCTTGTCGCTCTTGAATTGAAGTTGTTTTCCCTAGTGCAAACGTGGTGTTTGGACTAGATAACTCATAAATACACCCTACCTGCCGGAGCGTGGTAGATCGTGGTAGTGACTAGTACCATTGATTCCTTTGGATTCCACTTCCCGTAGGATAGGACACGTAGGACATAGTTGCTGGGGGAATAGTAAGTTTCGCCCTTACTTTCCTTTGAGTACGTCCCCATTAAGAAATATCTTTAAGCCTTACAAGGATATAAACTAGACAACCATAGAAATCTTCTCACATTTTATCTGAACTCCAGTTCCTTCCTATTATCTCAGGGATTAGTTTTGTCTCATTACCATCACACCATTCTCCCTGTGGATTCGATATTTAAAACCCTCTCCCGGGTGAAGTGCTCATCGTTTCTGTTCGCTTGTAGACTATACAAAATTATAAATAATTCTGTAGGATAACTTTTACCAACATACACAGCCAATTATTACAACTAGTGGATAAAAAGGTAGAGCAAAACAAATCTCTAAAACAGATAAAGAGAACTAAAGCAAATGATAAATGTGCTTCCACCCTCTATTGGGAAACTCCAAAGTAATCACTTCTAGTTTTCTGCTAATTAGCAAGAGTTTGTTCTTATCTTGTTCATCACGCTGCAACTGGGCTCAGTACCTTAGCCAATAGGCTCCTCTAAAAATAACCTTCGACAACGAGAAAACTTTCATTTTGTTAAAGATAATATCGTTTCGACAGCGCCAAATGGCCCAGCATATAGCTGCGATGCCAACCCAAATCAAGTTCCTAATCCTTTTATTCTGATTAGTAAGCCATGTACCAAACATATAGCTTATAGATCTAGGCTGGTTTAGGCCAGTAGCATAAAAGATGATCCTCCATATCATTTTTGAATACGGACAATCTAAGAAAAGGTGTTGGATGGTCTCATTCATATTACAACCAACACATTTCTGGCTTCCTTTCCAGTTTTTCCTAGCAAGGTTATTGTTTGTTAAAGCAACTCCCCTTTGAAGGAGCCAAAGAAAGATCCTAGTCTTTATGGGAAGTTTCGACTTCGGATCAATTTATGTCGAAAAGGTGGTTGATTGTCCATGAGGTCCAGATACATAGATGTCATACTCGGTCGTGAGTCTCCCGAGAATAAAGCGTAGTGGCTGAATATTTAATTATTATCTAACTTTATTAGTAAATTTATTAAGTTAAATTAAAGAGAAATAGAAAAAGACTAATGGGCCTGCCCCGTTAGCAATTGTAAACCCCTCATATAAATATGGGGGCAACTATCGTGAGACAATCAAGAAAGAAATAATTTAGGGTTTAACCCTACCTTACCTAGCTTTCCAAGCGCCACCGCCGCCCTCCTTTCGCGCCGGCCGCCGCCGCGCCACCGACATCACCGCCGCCCAGCCGCCGCCGCCGCCGGCTTCACCGCGCCGCCGCCGCACCGCCGTGCCATCACCGCCGTCGATCACTTCCTACGCTACGTCATCCGCCGTCTTCCCCTCGCGTTGGCCGGAAAAACGGGTAGTGGCAGATTGGTATCCGGAGACCGAGGACGATCCAATGGCCTCTCGATTTGGAGCATGAAGTTCATGGAGGACATTAACAGCATCATCGACAACTACATCACAGCCATGGAGGAAAAATCGACCCCATCATTAGCTAAGTACGTTCTGCCCCCAAGCGTTTCCTTCAGTCTGTGGACACCCCCATCAATTCTGCAGCTATCAGACTGCCTAGATTTTCATCTAGAAATTGCTACAGAAATTCCCATAGAAATTCCTACAGACAGCACCACAGAACCTCCCCCTAAATTCTTCCCAGAACATCCCAGATGGACCAGCAATAATGTCAAATTATTTTTTCTAGAGTATGATGGTAAAGGTGACCCTTCTCATTGGTTGTATAAGTGCGATAAATTTTTTCTCGCTCAAGGAATCAAAGATAATGACCAGATGCAGCTTGCTTCGTTCCATCTTCAAGGGAACGCATTATCTTGGTTTATTCATTGGGAAAATGAAGTGGGTCAACCAGCTTGGCCAGAATTTTCTGCAGCTATTACCAAGCGTTTTGGAACTCCACTACATAATCATCTTGGTGATCTGACAGCATCACGTCAATTGGGAGATTTGGACAAGTACACAAATAAATTCACAGCAATGCTGAACAAGGTACAACACCTCTCCCCCAAAACAACAGGTCATGCTTTATATCGCTGGGTTAGCACCTCTAATTCAGATCGACGTCCAACTGCACCAACCACCTGATATAGAGACCGCTATAACACTGGCTAGACGTCTCTATACAGCATCACATCGACAGAACTCAAAGGTACGCGAACGAGGATATTCTGATGTTCAAATATCAGTTCATGGGTTAACTGGCATATTTACTTGTCCTACTATGCAATTACTTATCAATATAAATGGCACCAATTTATTGGCTTTATTGGATTCTGGTTCAACACACAATTTTCTAGACTCTGATTTGGCTAAGAAACTGGACCTACCAAGTTCTTCCTTACATCGTCCTCTCAAAGTTGTTGTTGCTAATGGACAACATATAACAAATGTTGGGAGGTATGACGATATTGAATTTTCTATTGCTACTGAAAGTTTCAAAGCAGATTTCTTTAGTATTAAATTGGGAGGCTATGATGTTGTTTTGAGTGTGGACTGGCTGAGCTCTTTGGAAAATATTGTTTGGAATTTTAATAAACTCATTATGAAATTCTAGCGTAAAGGACAACCGATCACATGGCATAGTCTCTCTAAAGCAACAGATCCTCTACCAGGTATTCATATACTTTCTTCTGATGTCCCAATGGATCCTCTGTTATACAAATTCCAACAGCTTTTCAGAGAGCCTTCGGGACTCCCACCTCAGCGGCATTATGACCATAGAATTCATCTCAAGGATCCCACTCAGCCAACCGTCGTTCGCCCTTATCGTTACCCCCAGATACAGAAAAATGAACTGGAACGACAATGCTCTGAAATGCTTCACCAAGGTATCATCAAATATAGCACTTAACCATTTTCTTCACCTGTTCTTCTTGTCAAGAAACATGATAAGACTTGGCGGTTTTGTGTTGATTATCAGGAGCTCAATAGTAATACCTTGAAAGACAAATTCTCAATACCTATCATTGCTGAATTGTTGGATGAATTAGAAGGTGCTAAATTCTTCACCAAATTGGATCTGCGCTCAGGCTATCACCAGGTACGCATGCATCCCCCAGACATCAAAAAGACAGCTTTCAGAACACATCATGGACACTTTGAGTTTTTGGTCATGCCATTTGGTTTATGCAATGCACCTTCAACCTTCCGAGCCTTGATGAATGATATTTTGGGACCGTTTCTCCAAAAGTTTGTGCTAGTTTTCTTTGATGATATCCTGATTTTCAGCAAATCCTGGTCTGAGCATCTCTCTCATGTGGAAGAGATCTTCAAGGTACTAGCATCTCACAACATCTTCTTAAAGAAATCTAAGTCTCTTTGGTCAATCACAATTGGGTTATTTGGGACATATTATATCGGATGCTGGAGTAGCTGTTGATCCTGAGAAAATTGAGGTCGTGATTGCTTAGCCGCTACCTACAACTCTCTGTGAACTGCGAGGTTTTCTGGGACTTGCAGGTTACTACAGAAAATTTATCATGGATTATGGTACAATTGCACGACCTTTGACGGATCTTCTTAAAAAGGATTCATTCTGTTGGACACCTTTAGCTACAACAGCCTTTGAGCATCTTAAGAGGACATTGTCATCATCACCGGTCCTTCAGCTTCCAGACTTTAATAAATTATTCGTGGTGGAGTGTGATGTGTCTGGTACAGGTATGGGTGCTGTTTTACACCAGGGTAATGGTCCAATAGCTTACTTTAGCAAACGTTTGCCTGATAAGTACAAAAAGTTAGCTGCTTATGAAAGAGAGCTCATAGGACTGGTAACAGCAGTCAAACATTGGCGACCGTATCTCTGGGGCCCCCCCTTTATTATAAGGTTAGATCATTACAGTCTTAAATACATTCTAGATCAACGTCTGTCTACAATTCCTCAGCATCAATGGGTTAGCAAATTACTTGGCTATGATTTCACTATGGAATACAAACCTGGTAAATCCAATGTGGTGGCTGACGCATTATCTCATCAGAACACAGATGAATCTTCTATAATGGCTATTTCAGAGATTCAATTCGGTTTATTTGACCAGTTACGTGAGGAAATTGCATTCAGTGAGGATGCCATAAGCCTTATTGATTCTATAATCAACGGTAAGGACTCAGCATGGGAAGTTCGTAATGGATTGATTTTGTTCAACAAAAAGGTATGGCTTTCAAAATCATCCAAACATCTTCAGACCATTCTCCATGCAATTCATGATTCAGCTCATGAGGAAATACAGAAAATATTGCATCGATTCTGTCAGACTTTCTTTGTTAAAAATGATAAACGCATTGTCAGCAACTTTGTGAATGATTGCTTAGTATGCCAACGCAACAAAACTGAACATCTTCATCCAAATTTGGACTTCTTCAGCCTTTACCAGTTCCAGAACAGATCTGGGAGGATATTTCAATGGATTTCATTGAAGCTCTCCCGAAAGTTAGCACCAAATCGGTAATTTTAACAGTTGTTGATCGTCTATCAAAGTATGCCCACTTTATACCCCTATCTCACCCGTACACAGCAACTTTAGTAGCTCAGAAATTTTTCTCAGAAATTGTGAGATTACATGGTTTACCAAGGTCCATTGTTAGTGATCGAGATGTGATTTTCATGAGCCAATTTTGGCAAGAGCTTTTCACATTGTCCAACATTATTTTATCACCAACGTCAGCTTATCATCCGCAAGCAAATGGACAGGGCAAGGTTGTTAACAAAATTATTACAATGTATCTGCGCTGCTTGACTGGTGACAAACCAAAGGACTGGGTAAGATGGTTACCTTGGGCAGAATATTGTTATAATACTTCATACCATGCATCGACCAAAACAACACCGTTTAAACTGGTATATGGGCGCGACCCTCCTACAATCCGTGGCTATACTCCGGGTGAGACAATGTTGCCTGCCGTTCATGACTTATTATCTCAACTTGATGCTTTTCTCAATCAGACGAAGGTTCGTTTACAATTGTCTCAAGATTATTACCGCAAATACTTTGATGCTAAACATACGGACCGACAGTTCAAAGTGGGTGATTATGTCTGGCTCAAACTTTTATCCCGATCTACGGCAACCATATCTGCACTACACCACGCGCGACTGTAGAGGCCTTTTTTATATAGTGTCAGTTTGCTGTGTATAGAGTTGCCATACTAGTTTGCTATTGCCAACAAAGAAGAGATAAATAAATGAAACTGACAAGCTAGGGTGCACTTGCCTCTAGCAGTAACTTTTCCTCAGAACTGACTAACTATCTTCAGAAAATTGCTCAATGCTTAAATTCATTTCATCATTGATGTCGTGATATACCCAATGCCAAGTTTTTAACTGGCTAAAATTTCTAGGAAGCACCTTTTCCTTTTTCCAAAAATTTTCTATCATGAACTTAATAGCTTTGAGATACTAAATTGACATATAGGAGTATACTAAATTTGTACTGCTATAAATAGTGTCAACATCATGCATGTATGCTATAAATAATTGATCTAGTAAATAGTGCAATTACTAATTCTAGCTGAATTATTTTAGAAAATGCAAGCAGCAAACAATGCAAGAGACATAATCTACCAACGGGATCAATTATTTTCCTATGAGGAGAGAGGGAGGGAGATCTGGCCAAACCTGGAAAAGAAAGCGTTCTTGGCGAGATGGATCCTAGACCACAACAGGTCCCGAACTTGCTAGAGTAGTATCAGGAAAAGTTAAACTGTAGTCGTCAACAGAGGAGCAAGAAAAGAGATGGAAACCAGTACCCTGCTGCCGCCTCTGTGTAAAAAAAGCGAAACCGGTGAGAAGGGGTTGGAGGAGGGGATGAGGCCGAGGAGGAGGCGGAGAACATACCTGTTTCAAGCTCGACAACCGCTGCCGGCAGGAACCCGTGCCGCCGCCGCCATGTTCCCAAACCCTAACAACGAAGCAAGGTGGGAGGAGGGGATGGAGGTGGGGATGAGACGAGGAGGAGACGGAGGCCACGTACCCGCCACTGTGGTGGCTCCGCCGCCGGCGGAGTAGGCAGGCTTGCGGCGACGGACTCCGAGCGAGACGGCGAGTCACGAGAGACGGAGAGACAGCTCGAGTCGCGAGAGAGACAGTCCCGGCGTCGGGTGAGGATTTTTTCTTCACGCTTGGATTGGCTTGGGTGGAGCGGGTTTTCCCCAAACCCCTTGACACCCAAATGAGAGGTTGGTTGTAGGAACGTTCCAGAAGCAGGACACGTGGCTCCATAGGAGGGGGTGCCGCACGGCCCCACATATGGTGTCGCCCGACCCCACCTATCACCAAGTGGGCCCCGGCCTTCGCAAGCTGTCTTCTATTGTCCCTTAGACCCTTGGAATTTATATTAATCGCCTAGATTTGGTCCTTTTCTTTGGTTTATCTATTTCTTCTCTTTTCTTTTTGATATTGTGGTGTTTTCCAGAGTTCACCTGCAAAACTGAGTGTATACAAAACTTGTGGAAATTACTAAATCCTATCTTCTATTGTTCTTGTTCTCAAATGATCTATCATTTCATGCTAAAAAGTTAACAATAACTATCGTCAACAATAGTACAGTAAGTAGTGCTTCAGTTAGAGTTCTTCCCTCGTACGTGTTTCCATTCAGTGAATAACCACTATGTTTCATATGTTTGTCTGTCACAAACGGATGAAAAAGACATGTGGGTTCTACACGGCCCACCACTTAATGGTTGCAATGAAACAAGTTGATCTGGATCATCATGAGGTAACTCGAAGTGCAGCTCCATCATGTGCCTACCTTTATTTGGCAATAAAGACCATGTGTACAACAAACACTTATGCCTACCTTTTTTGTATTAGGATTTAGACTTGTCTGAAAATTCGATTAATTTGGAGGAAATTAGAAAGGATATCGCCAAGTTTTTTATGGATGAGATCATCAGCCCTGAAGGCGAGTATTAGTTCATAAACCATGAGTTGCTTCTATTTCCTTTGCTGCATGACAATCAGGTGGATACATGCATGTGAACTATGTTATTGTTTCTCTTACTGCATGACAGTCTAGTAGCGTGCATGTGAACTGTGTTATTTGTGTTGTGAACAATCTGTGGCGTGCTCTGAACAACTGGGTATGTCTACGTGAAGGATGTTGGTATTTCTTAGCGTAAGCAACAAAGTCCGCAAGCGCATGGAAAGTACCGTTGTAGCACTTCACCTAGAAGTATTCCAGGTATCGAATTTCCACAGGGAACGGGTGCTAAGTCTGTTCTTCTAGATATCAAGGGTCAAGCATAGGAGGTGATCTTAGGAGTGATGTGTTCTTTTAGCACTTAGACTAAGTCAGGCTACTCTTTCTATTAATCGAGTATTACTTCGGGCACCGGAGTGCACTTGGTCTGTCAAGCGATGCCGGCATCTAGCTCTACTACGCAACCGAACGTGGAGGAGTACGATGGGCGAATAGGGCTGTCACCACCTATCCCCTACCTCACTACCGTGGATTGCGGAGCAAACGAGGGTGATTCATAACTTAGACACCACGTCTATGTTACTTGTCACTACTCTAGCGTCGATCAGGGTATCCCGTCTTCATCAGGGGCCCTCTACTAGAGCATTTACCGGAAGGTAAACAACGATCCCGTAATTCTCGATAAAATAAATGATAGTGTGAAACTTAAGAATGATACTGAAAGTAAGACACGAATAACTTTCACCAAGCCGAGTAAAGTGCAAGACTAGGTGGGTTTACCTCCAGTGAAATAAAATCTGCATACATGTTATTCCAAGCTTCACTAGCACTTGTGAAATTTGATGTGTCTACCACATTAATCTTGGGTAATTGAATTATGGAACAATCATGGATTCAAATCCCCTTGCTTCAGATAAGTGCAGGAACTTGGGTTTTCATATGATTTTGAAAATGTAAATATAGCGTTGCTCCTCGAATGATTCACTCGAATCACTCAAATATTTGTGTCTGGTTCCTCACCGAGGCATATGAGAGTTTTGCCTTCTTTCTTTTCTACTTCTAAAAAGCTTATATGGATCTTTGGGTAGGGAAAAGATATGAAGGCATACTTACTCTGCATATATTGCTAGGCCAAAGCTTGGATCCAAGGAGGAGGATGGCATACCCCTAGATCAAGAAGTGCATGTGTGTGGATATAAAGTGGAACCTATACTATACTCCTTGATGTGTGTGTGATCTCTCTTATAAACACTTTATTCTTGAGAACATGGCTATCTTGTGCATGAGCCTTCATGTGCTCATCAGTTTTTTTTTCTTAAGTCTTGGACCTTCATGTGTCCAACTTTTTTTTTTCTTGGGACCTTCATGTGTCCCTATTTTTTTTTCATAGCCATGTCTCTTGAATTATTAAATTAAAGAGAGATCACTATTTTTTAGAACATGGAGTATTTATTTCTAAGATATCTTTTTGTGTCTACTCCCAGTGTAGGAGTAGAGCTTTTGGTATGGTGGACGAAAGCATGTTTCTAGCGTATTCCCAGTGTAGGAATAGCTGATATATGTGGAGTGTACGTGTTCTTGATCTTGGGGGCATGACAACTATCTCAACAAGGGTCAACAAGACTTGACACAAGCTCAATGCAAAGATAAGTAGCATATGTGTAAGAGTTTTTGCACTTGATAAACTTGATATGGCTCTGGTAGGAATTTTGCATATCATTGAGGAGCATGCTATTTGAATTTTGAATTTTGAAAACAAATCCCAAGTTCATATAAAAGAGCAAGGTTCAAATCATCCAGTTATATCACATATTCCAATTACTTAGATAACATGGGGTCCCAACGATAGATAGTTCACAAGGCATAGGAATATTAGCGAGGAATAAAGAGTATGCAAATTTTATCAAAGGATAGCATGGAGATGGAGCCTCAAAAGTTTTGTTTATCTTTTAGTGAGGAATAAAATATACACTGACTAAAAGACATTGAGGGATTTTAACGAGGTGGAGTTCAAGAATGATTAAATCATTTTAATGATCATACATTTTAATCTTGTTCAAAAGGGGAAGGTAAAGGATTTCAATTTTTTTACCTTGTGTAGTCTCCTCCCCCACACTTGTTCCTTTGATAAATTATAAAGATAGAAAAGACAAAAAGGGACAAGTGTGCATCCAAAAGGTTTTGTCTTGTTGATATGTTCAAAATTAAACTTCAAAACATTTTGGAAGATGTGAGAGCGAGAGTTTTGCACAAACCACCCACTACAAGAAATCTGACATTCCAAGACAGATCAATTTTGTCATGTATAGCCCAAAACTGTCACAAAAAGTGCATTTATGACGAAATCCGTCCGTCATGGCGTCCGTCATATAATCAGCGTCACAAAATGTCCGACATGACGGAAATGGGTGTTCTGTCACAAAATCACAAGACATTATGTGACGGTACCTCAACTTGCTGTCATATAATAGTGTGTTAACCATGGTTAAACCGCAGTTTATCCTAGCTATTGTGACGATAGGAAGCTGTCATGTATAAGTAGTTAACCATGGTTAGAAGCCGTCATATATTGTCTGTCGTCGGTTTACCGGCGATAGTCTAGCTGTGGGTATGCCCGGCTAGTAGATTGAGCGGTTAGGGATGCGTGAGACGGCTAGCGAGGCGTTAAGCGTAAGCGAGCGAAGGACAAAACACACGGGTTTTACCCGAGGTTCGGCCGCCTTGATGGCGTAAAACCTACGCCCCGCTTAGTTGTATTGATTGATTGAGAATTATCTCGTCCCTCGGGGATCCCCCGCTCTCCTTATATAGTCCGGGGAGCAAGGTTACAGGTCGGATCTGTTCCGACAAGAGCTATCCTGATTGGTTACAATAGGAAAGTGTATAGTGATTACGATTGAACTATACTAGGGAACTATCTTGACGACCAAGTTTAGGCCGTAATCTCCGATAATCTCGGTCTTCTATCGCCAAGGGCTTCAATCCGCCGTCCTGGGCCGGCCCGAGAGGCCTAACCCAAAGTGACCCGTGAGGGGATAGGGGTTTATCCCCCCACAGCTAGTCCCCGAGCATCGTTGTATGCTGCAGGTGAAAGAGTCTTGACGCTTCGATCATCGGGAGGTGTTGTCGACCAGTCTTCAAACGGTGTCGACCAGACTAGTTGAACGCCGACTAGCCTGGGACAGCTCTCGACCAGCCACTTGTTTTCCTGTAGCTTCTTTCCTTTGCTTCCGACCAGTCTAGTCTTGACGAGTCCGCCTGCTGGATGCTGGGTGCTCCAATAAAAAAAATCTTTTTCTTTATGGCGAAGTGTGCCCACGTGTAGTGGATAAACACTGCAAAAATTTAAGTACCAAAAAATGGAGCACGATTCACCGTAGGTGAAGTGTGCCCACTTAGTCCCCGAGCCTAGGAGTAGGTGAGTAATCACGTACTGCTAGGGTCATAAGAAAAGATGTGAGGAAAAAGTCCCCGAGTAATCGGAAACCTAACTGGCGCATAAACCAAACTCCAAGGTGGAGAGCACGCTCAGGAGTCCCCGAGCACTGTATGTCTGCCCGGACGTATGGTGCCCATGGACCATGCATGGGTCGAGGCACAGACAGTGCCAACCCAAAGAATATCCAGGCCGTGTCAGGAGATCTGGATAGCCCGTGCTTCAAGGAAGCTTCGTCAAGAAGATAGGGCCGCTCAGTTCCCAGTAAACGGCAAGATATCTGGTCAATTAATATCCCAGATCATGTAGGGGAACAGACCGGCGCGAGAATCGAGGAGATAGGATGCGTGGCAGCGCCACAACGCGCACGCTCCTGGAAAGGGTAATGATGGCAACTGACGCCGCCGCCTGCCGCGCGCACTCAACCCGGGAAATGAGGAGGCGCGGGCCCGCAGCGCGCACGGTTGCCCATGCATTAACCCTAGGGGCGGTCAGGACTATAAATATCAGCATCCCGCGCCCCTCGTCGCATCCGCCTGGTCGCCCCTTCCTCTTCTCGAGTCCTTCGTCTTCCCTCCCCGCTACTGATGAGCACCGGCTAGGGGTTTCTTACGCACCGGCGCTACGCCTCTTCACCGACGCCACCACCGATTGCAAGAGGTAAGTACCTTGTAGATCTGTCAATGCGCCGTCATTTAGCCCCCGATGCAATCGATTTGGGCATGGATTTGGTTCGATTTGGTTGCCAATACTGTTCATTTTCTTGGAGTGTAGAACCGGTTGAGGTGGGATGGACCGCCATGCTCGCGGAGGTCGCCGGGGCCATGGTGCAGGCGCGCCGGAGGGCGCGGCGGAGTTCCGCCGGACGCGGAGAGGCACCGCCGCCGCGGGACGCGACGGAGAGCCTGTGCCGCTCGCGGCGGCGGATCCCATAATCCTGATGGATAGGGAATGGCCAGGCTCTTCGTCCACCGAGGCGACAGTGAGGGAGCTGGTGGATGCCCGCGTTCTGCCGGAGAGGGTCATCGCCGGTTGGAGGGTGCCGGAAGCGGAGCCGTACCCGATGCCACAGACGGATGAAGTGGTGGTCTTCGAGAGCCACTTCTGGCGCGGTTTCGGGATACCGGCGCACCCGTTCTCTTTGGAGCCCCGGTGCTCTACGGCCTCCAGCTCTACCACCTACCACCGAACGCCATCCTCGACATCGCCGTCTTCATCACGCTTTGTGAGTGTTGCCTCGGCATTCTCCCCAACCTTAGCTTGTGGAAGTACTTCTTCTATGTTGGGATGAAGGGGGATTCGGGATCACGGCTAGCCGGTGGCGTGTTTGTGAAACTCCGGGGCAACCGGGCAAGCCAGTTTCCGTTGACGCCGCTGCCAACGAATGTGCCACGCTGGTATACGCGGTGGTTTTACCTGCCGCAGTCGGATGTGCCAATTCCGGCCGATCCCACACGTGTCCCGGTGAGACGGGCAAGCTGGAATGAAGAGCCGCCGCCGCCGACATGCCGCGTGTGAGGGAGCTGCTAGCGATGATGAATGACCTGCATGTGGACGGAATCGACCTTGCTCACGTGTTTGTGGAGCACCGGATCCAGCCACTCAAGCGGAGGGGATCACCCGGGGTTCGCCCAGACACCGGGCTGAATGATCCCACCCGTGAGTCGGCGGAGTTCCCGTCGGCCGAGGTCGGGAGCGGGTAGCGAAGATTCTGGCCGACGGTAGGGTACCGCGACGATCGCGCCGACGGTGCCCACCTTCTGCGCCGGGAACCCGCCACCGCTGGTGAGCGTAGTCCAAATTATGTTGTTGTGCACTGCTATAGATTGCAATTGTCTTTATCATCGATGATTGCTGCAGATCCATGGGATGACACGCAGCCGGTACTTTAGCCTGTCACCCGAGGAGGCTACCATCGTTCGCGCCCGCGCTCTGGTGAACGCCACCGTCCCCGTGCCCCCCGCGCGGCCAGCACCGGAAGCGCTGGGGGTAGTGCGGCGGAGAGTGCTCGGGCTCGCGGCAAGCGTCCTCTGGAGAGCCCGTCGGAACCGGAGGTCGTCCGGCAGAAGGTGACAGCAGGACGGCCGCCCCATCGTGACACAGCTCTGTATGATGATGATTTTCTTGCCGATGAAGAACTCCAAGCCTTTGTTGAGTCAACCACCTTTGTAAATATTCTTCGAGTGTTATCCGGCCCCCAGTAGGGGTACATCGACCGATCGTCACGTTGTTGAGTGCAAAGAACTTTGTGGGAGATAGAACACCGATTGTTCGAGTTGATCTACCAAGGGCGCCAGCCGGGCCACACGGTGATGTGTCGGCGCCACGGAGTGGAGGAGGCCGCAGTGGTGGTAGCTCCGGAGGTCGCCTCCGTGGTCTGCGCTTTGCCAATGTGTAAGTACACTTACTGTCATGCGTGATCGCTAATATTGTCGGTGTATGTATGTGTGAATCATGTTCTTGGTGCAGGGGGCCCGTCGTCGAGCCTGTGCAGATGCCGGTTGCTGCAGACGCCCCACAGCAGGACGAGCCAGCCACACCGGCGCAGCCTCAAGGAGTCCCCGAGCGGGACGTGGCGGTCCAAGACGCTCCAGCACCGGAGGAGCCGCAAGAGATGGCAGGGCACCAGGTGCACCAGGAGCCGGTCGAAGACGCGCCAGAGCCAGTGGTGCCGAGACCTGAGGCCGCGCCCGTGGTCATCCGCCCTGAATCCCCCCTGGACGACATCCAAATCTTGGATGATGATCAAGAGATGGAGGGAGGCGGAGGGGACGAGGCTGCCGAGGCTCCGGCGCCCAGGTAGCCGGCCAAGTAGGAGGAGGGAGCCGACCCGCATAGCTTTGCCAAGTAGAGGAGGGAGCCAGCCGCCTGCGCGTAAGTACTCGACCACCTTGTTTTGTATAAGTGATGTTGCCATACGCACTCTGTGATTGCATGTCGTTGTATAGCATATCCGGAACGAAGAAATCCGCCTTCTGCGTGAAGAGCTGGAGCAGTGCCAGGGTGCCCTTTTCGAGGCCAGACAGGCGCGGGATGAGCTCTCCCGTGGCGCGACCGCCTTTGGCGAGGAGCGGCGGTGCTCGCGGTCGAGGGACCGCTGGCGGCCGGCCGGCGGCGACGCGACGGCGTCGTGCCTTTGCGGGGAAAGGGTGGCACCGGGCCGCCGGCGTGAAGTCCTTGAGGTTGAGCGAACCCGTGCGGATCGTGGCCGCCCGGGTTACCCGGGGAGGGTAAGGCCACGGAAGAGGGACGCGCCGCGGCTTGCCGCCGACCGCAGCGCTGGAGGAGGAGCGCGTGGAACTCATCGCCAGAGCAGTAGGCACGCCATGAGGCCCAAACCCAAATACTTGGTATGTGCAATGATTACTTGAAAAGTCGACCAAGACATCTTTGCAAGAATGGTTAGTGATAAAATTAATGAAAATGCTGGCTTCGCGGATACCTTGCGAGCATGAAGCGCCCATTGAGACCTCGCGGCGGCGGTGGTGATGGCAAACCAATCGACAAACCGAAGCCGCGCGAGGAGCTCGGAATACCCCGCCCGATCGCGGACGGTATACCCTTATGCCGTAGAATAATTACCCCGCTCAAAAAGTATTTGAACGATTTGTGCTAATCTTACCGTATATATTTGGCGTACGACGCGTGCAGCCTCCAGTTATCGGATTCGCAACTGGAGGCTGAATATGCTCTATGGAGGAATCGCACACAAAGTCTCCTGCAAGGTGTCGGGCCAGTCCTCGACGCCATCCATGGCTACGCGGTTGGCGGGGCCAATCCGGAAGGAGCGCCGCCGACCGACGAACAGAACATGGAGCAACGCAGGTGTGGCGGCTGGGCAAACTTCATGGAGTTCACCCACCGGGCCACTCGCGACACGGCTCGACATGTTCTGGCGGCGGTGGCGCTCCCATCATCCCGATGTGCGGTTTCAGTGGCGTCCGCCTAGGCTACGACTCGGGACGACGGAGGCCGGTGCGCTAAAACGCGCGAGGCGGGACGAGGCGGCGACAACACTTGCTGATGAGATGAATCCACTCCTGTGAGCCGTTGAAAGGTAAAGTCCTGGGTGAAGTTGCCCCAGGCATGATACTTTGCTTCTTTTGGCCGTAGCAAGAAACAGTTAGTGAAAAAACAGTAAAAAACACTTGAGATTTTAGCCGAGCCACGCCCGGATGTGGGTGGCGTAATTAGCTTAATACTTTGTTTTTATCTCACAATCGTTTTAGCATGCATACGATTATGGTAGACGATGAAGTGTAGACCGAAGACGAGAAGGGGGTCACTTATGGTAGACGCCAGTCCTAGCCTTACCGCGCCGGTATAGCCGCAGCAAGGAGACGCGATGCTCAGGCAAGCTATTGGGCTGTTCGACTACGGTAAGGAGTCATCTGCCAATCGTCAGTCTATGCGGGGAGTACACCAGTCACACATACTGCGAAACGACCAAGTACAGAGATGGCTCTAGGGGGTCCAGTGACTTAAGAGTGTAGTCGAGCATGGAGATAAATTATTACGTCGGTCGAAAGAAAATATAACCATGTCAACATACTCCAATAGATTTTATTAATATGCGACGGTAGAAAGTAAGAAACGATACAAGCTAGCTTACAGAGTCCCCGAGTTACGGGAAAAAGCATCACAGATGCTAAATGATCCAGGAGTTGGGGACGTCGACATCCTCCATGGTCGTCAACCGGTACGCTCCTGGTCGGGTAACCTCTTTAACTTTGAAAGGGCCTTCCCAATGAGATCCCAGCTTGTGTACACTCTTCTGCTTCCTTCGTAGGACCAGGTCGCCAACCGCAAAGGCTCTTCCACGTACATTGCGATTGTAATACCTTCAAACGCCCTCGAGGTATTTGGCGTTCCGTGTGCAACATTGCAGGCGGGTTTCCTCGAGCGCGACGAGCTCATCTTCTCGAGTAGCGTCCGAAGTTTCTTCATTATAATTCTTGACACGGGGAGAGCGGAAAGCGATGTCGGCCGGGAGGACTGCTTCGGAACCAAACACCATGAAGTATGGGGATACACCTGTACTACGGCTGGGTTGGGTACGTAGTCCCCAGACGACAGCAGGTAGCTCCTTAAGCCATCGACCAGGATATTTCCCATCTGGCCGGAAGAGTCGCTTCCGCAATGCTTCTAATATCATGCCATTTGCCCGCTCAGCCTGCCCGTTGGCACGAGGATGGGCGACAGACACATATTTCACCCGGATGCCTTTGTCTTCGCAATAATCCCAAAAATGACTGCCCGTAAATGTCTTTGCCAGGTCGGTAATGATGTAGTTGGGGATGCCGAAACGATGGACCACCTCATCCAACATCTCGACGGCTTTGTATTGGTTGGCGTCGACTAGAGGGAGATATTCGATCCACTTGGAGAACTTGTCGACCATAACGAATATCCACTTGAAGCCACCGGGGGCTGCTTTGAAAGGCCCGATAGCGTCAAGTCCCCAGCACGAGAAAGGCCATGCTGCCGGTATAGTCTGGAGCTCATGTGCTGGCACGTGCGTCTGCTTCGCGAAGAATTGACACTTCTCACAATGCCGCACCGGGTGTTCTCAGATCGCAGCTGCCGTCGGCTAGTAAAATCCTGCCCGAACGCCTTTTCCGACTAGGGTGCGAAGCCGCATGATTGCCGCAGATCCCACCATGGATTTCGTCGGCGACTTTATACCATCCGCCGGAGATGCACTTCTGCAGGACCCGGTCTCCGATACTCTTCCGCATAAGGAAACCGTCAACTAGGACATAATTCTTACGCCGCGATGAGTCGCTCTTGTTCCGTCCCTGTCTTCGGCATGAGAGCCTCCTGCAGATATTTGATTATCGGGACTCGCCGGTCTTCATCAACGGTATTGGATAAGGTGGCGACGATGTGCTCAGCTGTCTCGAGTGGAGGGCCGGGCGCAGGATCACTGATGGTTGGTTTCCACAGATCTTCGACGAAGACGCCGGCCGGTATCTTTGCCCGAGAAGAGCCGAGCTTGGAAAGTTCATCGGCGGCTTGGTTGTAGTCGAACCACGTGATCAAAGGCGAGCCCGTAGAACTTGCCTTCCAACTTTCTTATGGCGCCACATATGCATCCATCTTCTCACTCTTGCAATCCCAATCTTTGTTGACTTGCTTGATTACCAATGCCGAGTCACCAAATACTTGCAGTCGGCGAATCCCAAGCTGGACAGCATTACGGAGGCCGTGAAGAGCAGCCTCGTACTCCGCGGCGTTATTGGATGCCGGGAAGTGGATCCGGAGGACATAGCGGAGCGTATCCCCGGAGGGCGATATGATGTAAACGCCGGCTCCCGGCCCATCGGTGTTGAGGGAACCGTCAAAGTACATCGTCCAGCGTTCGCGGCTGGTGTCTTCGAGGGGAGTCTCCAGATCCGTCCACTCGCAAACGAAGTCTTCCAATGCTTGCGACTTGATGGTACTCCTATTCTTGTATTCGATGGTGAACAGGCTGAGCTCGATCGCCCACTTGCATATACGACCATTGGCATCCTTATTGCGCAGGACGTCGCCCAATGGGTAGTCCGACACCACGGTGATCGGGTGAAGGTCGAAGTAGTGACGTAGCTTGCGAGACGTGATGAGGATCCCATAGAGCAGTTTCTGTATGTGAAGGTACCTTTGTTTGGAGTCATTCAGTACCTCGCTTACGAAGTAGACCGGCCGCTGGACGGGGTATACGTGCCCTTCCTCCGCGCGCTCGACAACCAGGGCGGTACTAACCACCCGGTTGGTCGCAGCGATGTAGAGCAATATCGTTTCCGCATCGTTCGGGGCCACCAACACTGGAGGTGTGGTAAGAAACTTCTTGAAGCCGTTGAAGGCCTCTTGAGCCTCATTAGTCCACACGAAGGCTTCTCTGCGCGAAGGAGTTTGAAGAACGGGCAGTCCCTTCTCGCCGAGCCGCAACGAAAGCGGCTCGGGGCTGCCATGCATCCGATCAATTTCGGACATCTTTGACGTTTTGGGGCGGTTTCATCCACATGATGGCGCTGATTTTCTCCCGGGTTTGGCTCGATGCCATGCCTACTAACAATGTTGCCGAGCAAGTTACTGGGAGGGGACGCCAAAAACACACTTTCCCGGATTGAGTTTCCATTGGTACTCGTTAAGCTTGGCGAAGACCCTTGCAAGATCGTCGACCGAGGGAAAGAGCGCTGCGGGTCTTCACCACGGCGTCATCGACATAAGCTTGGCGAGGTCGGGGATAAGGTTCCCTAAGCGCCCTGTATAGCCCGCTGGTAAGTGGCTCCGGCGTTCTTGAGCCCGAACGACATGGTAGTATAGCAGTAGGCGCCAAACGGAGTGATGAAGGAAGTCTTCTCCTGATCTTCGACCACAAGGGCAATCTGATGATAGCCCGAGTAGCGATCTAGGAAAGCGGCGGCTCGCAACTGCGGTAGAGTCGACAACTTTGATCGATACGTGGAAGACCGAAAGGGTCTTTAGGGCAAGCCCTATTGAGATCGGTATAATCAACGCACATCCTCCATTCATTATTCTTCTTTCTTACAAGGACCGGATTAGCTATCCGGTCAGGATGATACACTTCGCGAATAAAGCCAGCAGACTAGCAATCTAGTTATACGCTTTAATGGCGGAGTTTCTCTTTATTAAAGCGGCGTATTTTCTAGGCGCACGGCTTAGCCGTCGGCTTGACACGTGGCGGTGCTCGATCCGGCTCCGAGGTACTCGGGCATATCGGCGGGTTTCCACACAAAAATGCTCACGTTATCCCTCAGGAACCGGACGGCGCGTCTTCCTATTTCGGGTCAAGATTCACGCCTATCTTCGTCGTCTTTGGACGGGTCTCCTTCCACCAGCTGGATGTCTTTGGTATCCGATGGCTTGGTGGTCTTCTTTCGTCCGCTCTTCCTCGGGTATCTCGAGGTCGGAGGGGTTCGGCTTCTTTGCGTTCTTGATCACCTCCTCTTGCCGGGACCGACCGGAGGATGAACTCCCGCTTGTCGAGGCCCTCCTTCGCGCGACATAGGCCATATGTACGTTGGCCCTGCATGTGAGGACCCCCTTCTCCGTGGGGATCTTGAGGATGAGGTAGCCGTAGTGCGGGACCGCCATGAGCTTGGTCAATCCTGGCCGTCGGATGATGGCATGGTACGATGACTCGAAGTTGGCGACGACGAAATTCATGTACTGGATGCGATGGTGCTTAGCGTCGCCCCGCGCACCTGGCGTCACCGCCCAAGAGGGGTTGGCGACTCTCGGGGAGGATCCCCGAAGCGGGTGCTCGTATGGCTTGAGGTCGTCCTTTGTGATGTCCGGGGCTTTCATCGAGCTCGAACGGCATGTTCGGCATGTCCATCGATGAGGCTTCTCCCGATCACCGGTCGAGGACGGGGGGGGAATCGCCGGGGCGGGTTGTTGTTACACCACTGGTCGTCGCGACTGAAGGTTATGACCCGCTCGGAGAAGGTAGGCCATATCGGGTCCGTGACCCCCTCGCTGAAGTCTTTGACGGTCAGGACATTACGGGCGGAGATCTTGCGATCTCGCCCCACCTCGCTGCCGTAGTGTCCGCCCATGATTGTGTGAACGACGGCGTCTTCAGCACGGTAGCGGTGCCTGGGATCGGCGTCCTCGTCCGGTTCCTCTTCCTGGTTGTTGCGGGCAACTTTGGGTGCCTCCTCCGGCTGCTCGTCGGTGATCTTGAGCTTTTTGCGTTCGCTCTCATACTCGGCATTGAAGTGCCGACACTCCGCCGAGACTATGGTTCAAGTCCGGGTGTCGGGGCACTTTGTGTAAAGCTTTGGATCGGATCTCGCCAGTTGAGCGCCTTCTTCTTGCCACCGGTCTTGACATTGTTGACGCCACCTCCCCAACGGTTCCGATCACGACGGCGCTCGCGATAGTTGCCGCGACCCTCTTCCCGGCGAGCGACGTCGCGGGAGTCGTCAGGGCGGCGATTATCGTGACGCTCGTCGCGCCGCTTATCGTCACGGGAAGCATCACGGCGGGGGGAATACTTCCGGCGGGCAGAGTAACCGTAGTCTTTGTGAAAGACGTACTCGGCCTCATCTTGCCCGGCGAACCTCGCACCACATCCGGTAAGCTTGGACATGGTTGTGATCTTGGACCTATGGAGCTTCTTCCGCGGCTCCCGGGCTGCGGCGTTACCATTGGAGACAAGGCCCTTGGTAAATGCGCCGACACACTCGCGTTGGTGATATCCGGGATCGTCGGGCGCACCTCGAGAAGCGGCGGATGTACTCCGGGCGGCTCGTTGCGGCCGAGGCGCAACCGCTCCAGTCGTACTTTGTACCGGATTGCTTGCACGTGGACTTGTAGGTGCCGATGAAGATATCCTTGACGTCTTGCCACGTGCGTAGCCTCCCTTCCGGGAGGGCCGGGAGCCGGCGATTGGCCGCGATCAAGGCTGATCGGGAAGTAGTTCGCCATAACGTCTTCCCCGCCTCCGGCCCGATCGATTGCGATCTCATAGATCATGACCCAGGCCTCGGGATCTTGGTCGCCGGAGTACTTCGAGAGGGCATTAGTGCCTTTGAAACCCGGGGCCACCGGGACCGGCGGAGATCCGGTGGTGGTAGGGTCGGATTGTGGTAATCGTGAGGTTCCCGTTGGGTTCCCGTGACAGCATGTTGTACTCTTCACGCCGTTGGATCTCGGCGTCTTCGCGGGCCCGCTGGCCGGTGGTGATGCGTAGCGAGCATCTCGGGCAATCTCAATGCCGCTACGGAGGTCGGAGGGACGCCGGTTTCGATCTGGGCGGGACGCCGGGGTGGTTGCCCACCCGCCGCCACTACCGGAGCACCGCGCACTACCCCTTGCCCCGCCTGCCGACCGTCTTGGCTGCGTCTTGCCCCGCCGGGTGTGCTGCACCGGGGTGGCTCCGTCGCGCCGCCCCGGGGACGGGTTTGCCCCTTGGCATCGAGGGACGCCTCTCCCTCGCCTTGGGTGTTATGACTCCTACGGAGATGACGCCGGGCGAGATGACCGGCGTGAAGCGCGCGGATGAACTCGAGACGGGATTAAGGCGGCGTGGGTGGCGTAGATGTAACCCGGACGTCTTCTATTGTGGCGTTCTGCCGCAACAGGAGAGCCGCCGCCGTGGCGATGTTACGTTACGGCGTCTTGTGGATCGGGATTCCCGCCACCTCGTCGAATTGAGGCTGTAGATTCGGGGGAGAGTCCCGGGCCAACCGAAGCCCCGGGTAGTACCGCCGGCCGAGCCCTGGCGGCGGCGTCTGCTCCGCTTGCCGGGCGGCGCGCTCGATCGGCGTTGCGTCCCTCCCGGCAGCGTGGAGTTCTTCGGTTTTCCCAGGTCAAGGGGTGCGAATCCTCGGCCCGACAAAGATTCCCCGCCGCAGGTCTCGGGAGCGGTACCCTGGTCGAAGCGTGGGTAGTCGTAGCCGATCTCGAGCTCCATCGGATCCTGGAGCACAGTAGTAGTAGCGTCGGACGAAGTCAGAGAGGCGGTACGGCCATCACGGAGTTCAGTGCCTTCTTCCTCCCCCTCGGCGCCCTCCAGGATCGGAGAGAGCCTTGCCATGCAGATGTGGTCGCGTGTCGTCGACGAGGCGCCCTCGCGGTATGTTGGGGCGTCGATGAAGTCGTAGGGTCGGGGCGGTCTTAGGACCGGTCCCGAGCCCAGCGCGCTGGCGGCCTCGCGGACGATGAGAAGTGGACGACCCGCCCCTCGGGAGTAGAGGTGACGACCGGACCTTGGGCGAGGGAAGACGGCCCTCGACCGGATCTGTTTCTCCCCGAAGGAGCGTCGGGCGGCCCATGTCGTGGTCGGCGTTGTTCTGATGGTAGGAAAGCGGCGTAGCCGAATCGACCAAAGGAGTAGACTCACTCGTACCGATCTTGATCTTGTCGAAGTCGCCGAGTAGGTTGTCGTCGTGGGACGGCGCCCGCGTGTAGGGCACGAACGGATGAGTGAGCCCGATCGGAGGTCGAGCGGCCCGGCTCGGGGTTGGGGTCGGTGCCGGTCTTTGTAGAAGCGAATGCGGCATTGGTGGATCTGGCCGCGCGCGAGGTTGTCGACGCCGAGCATGGCGCCGTTGTTCCCGCACGGCGCCCCGGTGGATGTCCTCCATCGGGTCGACCGCCATGGAGTCGGGAAGATCACCATTTTGTTAGCCATGGCGTCTTCGTGCACACCCCCTACCGGCGCGCCAAGCGTCATCGGTTTACGGCGATAGTCTAGCGAGGGTATGCCCGGCTAGTAGATTGAGTGGTTAGGGATGCGCGAGGCGGCTAACGAGGCGTTAAGCGAACGGCGAAGGACAAAAACACGGGTTTTACCCAGGTTCGGCCGCCTTGATGGCGTAAAACCTACGTCCTACTTAGTTGTATTGATTGATTGAGAATTATACGTCCCTCGGGGGATCCACGCTCTCCTTATATAGTCAGGGAGCGGGGTTACAGTCGGATCTGTTCGACAAGAGCTATCTGATCGGTTACAATAGGAAAGTGTATAGTGATTACGATTAAACTATACTAGGGAACTATCTTGACGACCAAGTTTAGGCCGTAATCTCCGATAATCTCGGTCTTCTATCTCCAAGGGCTTCAATCCACCGTCCTGGGCCGGCCCGAGAGGCCTAACCCAAAGTGACCCGTGAGGGGATAAGGGTTTATCCCCCCACATTGTCAGGACCTGGATTTAGGGTCCAGGCCCATATTACGGGGCCCAACCCAATTGTAACAATAATAATAGGGATAATAATAAACCATAAAATCAATTATATATTATCATATTGACCATACAAAAGTGCCCTCTGTCATGTTTTCATACAAAAGTATGATGCTCCAGAACACATATTTTCATACAAAAGTACAACAAAACATAAAAATACAATGATCTAGTCAACTAAACAAATTCTAGCATCTAGCACCAAGTTGTAGCCAATAGCCAGTGTCAACTTCCTTCACCAAACAATTTCTTGCCCACCAACAGCTTTGCCAAGTTCTAGTCAACAACCTAGCAAACAGAATAAAACAAAACAATGAAGTCAGATTTAGATGACTTAATGGACAAAGTTTACACGACAAAAACTGGAGCTTAAGTCAGATCGATGCATGAATTTCTATCCTCAAATTATCCGTACATTTTTTTTCTAGAAAGACTATTAGACACAACCATTTAAATGAATTAAAGTTGATTTCTTGACCAAATAAATCTTGTACTGCTGAACAGACCCCATTTCAGTTCAACTAGTCAGTTCAGATAAACTCATGGATGTGCACACCTTCATATCTATCATATGAACACCCATCAATTTTTTTTTTTTGAAAAACCACCAACCAAATATAAATTGCTAAAACATGAACTGTTGAATAGGTACAACCAAATATGTCCATCCTTATCGTGGGTATACCACACTAACATTTCATATGGCTGTAGGTTGGTTGGAGAAAGGGTGTTGAGCCAATGTAACTTGACGACTTGAGGAAAGGTTCTAAAATTATACAAAATTGACACTGACATTTTATAGTTTCAAACTGATCTTGTTATTGTAGTTGTACAGATGTAATGTTGCCCTACATTTCAGATCAAGATCTATACAATTTAAATTTTCTCCACAGCACATAATGGAAAATATGAATGACTAGATGTGCCATTGGAAAACCACAAGGTGAGAGATGAAATAAGATGAGGAGCATTTCCACCTTGTCGAACTAGGATGACATGGATTCCTCATCTTTTAGTATCTACAAGAGAACCGAATTTAGTATTTACAAGACAACCAGATTTCAATATATGCATGTTATCAGTTTTACCACGTAGAAACAATGATATATAGTACATATGCATGCTATCAGTTCTACCTCATAGAAAAAGAAGAGAATATAAATGGTGCTTCAAAGGATATATGTTCACTACCTACTGATACCTACTGAGTGTCGCACCAAAACAAAATGGCACATCACAGAAATGTATGAATGGAACCTACAGTGTTACTTTATTTATAAATTATTACATGCACATTCATACAATGATTTTGAGTCACAGCCACAAGTCAAGGCTTTAGGCAAATATAACAATACTGAACAAGAATGGACAAGCTAGTATTCATTATCCATTATGCAGCAACTTGCAGGCCAAGTAGTACTCCAACCAAAATAAATCACATCAAGGCTCAAGCATCGAGGAACATCCTGTTGTTGCTCAAAATCGATTGCTTAGACAAACCAGTTCAAGGAGACAAGAGAATGGAATTACGTGCTAAACTCCAATGATAAGCTCATGATGCTAGAAGTAGTACTATGCTGTTTGCAGAGGAAAAGCAATTTGACCAAACATTACCAACCTAAAGAACTAAAGTTGCTTGCTTCTGTTAGGACTTTGGGAAATGCACCAAGTGATGGCACGAGATCACTACTAAGCTGCACCTCTACTCTTAGCTAAATAAAGATGACAAGTACTGTTCCTAGATGGTGACAAGGGCGAGAATTAAGCTATTAAAACAAACAATTTCTAGCATGACTTGAACTCACGAACAAGGATGACTTAGAGCTGGACAGCTAGAAAAATTCAGAGCTTGACATACAAGTGCAACTGACCGACAGAGAATTGAACAAGCTGGAGATGAATTGCTTTACCTTGTCGATCAACCAACCTGATGCCTGCTGTGCATCTCGTCCACCTGCTTGCGTTGAATGATGGGGACAATAGCACCAGCACCTGACAGAACAAAGCAATCACGGGGCAGCGTGCAGCAGAGCTGAAGAACAACCAGACAGAATCAGACGCAAACAGGAGGGCTGTTGATCTGCGTGCTGCTCGGGGATCAGATGCAGGCGCCGCTCAAGGGAGCTCGCTCGGTGTTCACACCGGCGCTGGTAGCGCTCTCTGGCAGGGGAGCACGCACGGCGCCTGGACGCACGGCGCTGGTAGCGCTTTGACCTGAAAGCAGACTGAAACCAAGACACGAACCGAAGAGAAACGACCCCTCCAAAAATCCAACGAAAGATGGACCAAATAAAAAGTCTCGATCTGAGATTTTGCACAGATGAAATTGAACTAGCTACGAACACGATTTCAAAAGATCATCACCTGAGATGAACTCAAACTCCGGGAAAAACAGATCGAAAATATGCACGGAAATAAGAACAGGTGCTGTACACCGTGGGGACCTTGGGCGCGCGCCTCCCGAGCCGCGGCGGCGCCGTCCGGGCAGCAGCGCGGGCCACGACGGTGTTCACGCTAGGCAGCTTCTGGGTGGTGCGGCGGAGCTGCGGGATGGTGGAGGTTGCGGGATGGATTGGGGGCGGTGGCGGCGTTGGCAGGGTGAATCGAAGGGCTGAGGGGAGGGATTTGGTAGCCCAATTATATATGGCGTTGTAATATTACCAAAATATCCCCATCGTTTTATTTGCTGGATGAACGGCAAGCGAGGCATAATGGTAAATCCACAGCCAGAATAATGGAGGCAAATGGCACTGACCGCGAAAATTTCGGAGTGCGCGCCCAGTCTGTTCAAAATACCCGCCAAAGGACGAAAATTTTGCAGAGAACGCGCCAGTGCTCCTTTATTTCATCTATTTTTTCTTAGGAATTAAAGTTATAAATTAATGCTAAATAATAACCAAACTTTTAGGGAAAATTGGTAGGGTACGATTTTAGGTTTATTTTTTATTTATTTCAGAACAGATAAATTGGTAGGGTATGATTTTAGAAAATTTTAGGAAAAAAAATAATCAAATTCGGAGTTTCGTATGAGGGGAAAAGACCAGTTACAAGTTTTGACTACAGATTAAAAAGAAAATTCATTCTTGTTCGTCACATGTTCATGATGAACAAGCGATTTCTCTTTTTTCCTCGGATTAAAACTTGTAACTAGTCGTTTCTCCCTCATACGAACTCCAAATGAGATGATTCTTTTTTCCTAAAATTTTCTAAAATCATCTTTGCATCACGTTATGGTGTTGGATTCAGTCACCTCTTCATGCGCCAAAATTTGAGCAATTCAAGTTTTGAATTCGAACTTTGACTTCGGTCAAAACTTCAGTCAAAGCGGAACACGAAATGAACTTCGGTTGAAAAACTTTTTGAACATGAAAGTTTCATAACTCATCGAGACCAACAAAGTTTATGTAGGTCAAATTTCCATTTGAGGAAGTTATAATAACATGTAGTTCAAATATAACAAGTCTCTCACATAGTTCATGAAACTATGTAAGAGACTTGTTATATTTGAACTACATAGCACTCCAACTTTGTCGAAATGGCTTGAGATTTTTTTGGCAGTCATTTATAGCCAAAATATGGTCCCACACAAGAACTTACATTTTTCGGACAATTATTTTTATTACTATAATTTTTTCCGTGCTGGGTGAGACAAAATTTGGTGAATTATACATTGAAAACACTAGAACTATGCAGCAACCTCCACATGTATTTGTTTCCTAGGGCATAAGAGACCTTGTGGAAAAGTTTGGCGCCATTAGGACCTTTTCGGGGTGGGCCCAGTTCAGCGATATAATTACCGGTGAAGTCGCGCGGAAAATCAAATAAACTAAAAAAAGTACCAAACGAATTCTGAAAAATCTCAAACTTGGTGGTTGCTTCACAAAAGGCATTTGGAAGCCTGAGAAAAAGTTTGAGACCAATACCATACTTGGACCGCATAATCCCTAAGAACCCTAGTGCATAGACATGATTCGATGAAAGGTTCCAAGTATTGTATTGCTCTCAAACTTTTCCTCAGGCTTCCAAATGCCTTTGTGAAGCTAAACCACCAAGTTTGAGATTTTTTAGAAATCGTTTGGTACTTTTTTTCAGTTTATTTGATTTTTCCGCGCGACTTCGGGTAATTATGCGCTGAACTAGGTCCACCCTCTAAAAGATCCGTGAATGGCGCCTAAACTTTGCCACAACGTCTCTTATGCCATAGGAAACAAATACATGTGGAGGTCGCTGCATAGTTCTAGTGTTTTCAATGTATAATTCACCAAATTTTGTCTCACCCAAACTTTAAAAAAATTATAATAATAAAAATAATTGTCCAAAAAATGTAAGTTCTTGTGTGGGACCATATTTTGGCTATAAATGACCGCCAGAAAAATCTCAAGCCATTTCAATAAAGTTGAGTGTTAGGGGGAAATTCAAATATAAAAGTCTCCCACATAGTTTCGTGAACTATGTGAGAGACTTGTTATATTTGAACTACATGTTATTACCACTTCCTCAAATGGAAATTTGACCTACATAAACTTTGTTGGTCTCGATGAGTTATGAAACTTTCGTGTTCAAAAAAGATTTTAAACCGAAGTTCATTTCGGTTCCGCTTTGACCGAAGTTTTGACCGAAGTCAAAGTTCAATTCAAAACTTGAATTGCTCTAATTTTGGCACATGAAGAGGTGATCAATCCAACACCATAACGTGATGTAGCATGATTTTAGAAAATTTTAGGAAAAAGAATCACCTCATTTGGAGTTCGTTTGAGGGAGAACGACTAGTTACAAGTTTTAATCCGAGGAAAAAAAGAAATCGCTTGTTCATCATGAACATGTGACGAACAAGAATGATTTTTCTTTTTAATCAGTAGTCAAAACTTGTAACTAGTCTTTTCTCCCTCATACGAACTCCAAATTTGATGATTCTTTTTCCTAAAATTTTCTGAAATCATGATCTATCAAAATAGTTTGGTCATCCAGTCATGTGACTTTATTTGAAAAAAATTGAAATTTTGAAATTCATAATTTTACAACTTCGAAGTAAATTTGCATGTATAAATGGTTTCAAATCGAAAAGTCATGAATACGAGTTTTGTTGAACTCGTCAAGATCTACATTTAGTATTAGAGTCAACTTTTCAGTTTTCGAACTTTTCATGCCTCGAAATTTGAAATTTGAACTTTTTACGGCTCCGAACGGGTTTTCGAAGCACTAGACGGTCTCGATTTGAAAAGTCATGAATACGAGTTTTGTAGAACTTGTTAAGATCTACATTTGGTATTAGAGTCAACTTTTCAGTTTTCGAACTTTTCATGCCTCGAAATTTGAAATTTGAATTTTTACTGACTCGAACGGGTTTTGAAGCACTAGACGTTCTCGATTTGAAAAGTCATGAATACGAGTTTTTGTAGAACTCGTCAAGATCTACATTTGGTATTAGAGTCAACTTTTCAGTTTTCGAACTTTTCATGCCTCGAAATTTGAAATTTGAACTTTTTACTGACTCCGAACGGGTTTTTGAAGCACTAGGCGGTCTCGATTTGAAAAGTCATGAATACGAGTTTTGTAGAACTTGTTAAGATCTACATTTGGTATTAGAGTCAACTTTTCAGTTTTCGAACTTTTCATGCCTCGAAATTTGAAATTTGAATTTTTTACGACTCGACAAGGTTTTTTGAAGCACTAGACGGACTCGATTTGAAAAGTCATGAATACGAGTTTTGTAGAACTCGTCAAGATCTACATTTGGTATTAGAGTCAACTTTTCAGTTTTTGAACTTTTCATGCCTCGAAATTTGAAATTTGAACTTTTTTACGGCTTTGGACGAGTTTTGAAGCTCTAGATGGTCTTGAATTGAAAAGTCATGAATACCAAAAATTCATAACTCATCGAGATCTACATTTAGTATTTAGGTCATTTTTCCATTTGAGAAAGTGTTCGAAAGCGGAGTTCTAAAATCACTATTCTCTCATAGAGTTTCATAAACTATATATGAGATTACTAAAGTGAACACAATTAATTGATAGAACTTGATTTTAGAAAATAGTAGAAAAAAATCATCAAATTTGGAGTTAATATGTGAAAGAAAGACTAGTTACACGTTTTAACTAGAGATCAAAAAAAAAAAAACCTTGTGTTCATGTTCTTCATTTTTCAATGTGGGCCTGGTTCTAGGTTTTCGTACTTGGGATATCTACGTGATAAAAGGAAAAAAAGAACCAAATCTCTCTCAAACACTTTGGAATAGTGTGGTGGTATGACTTAGCTTCCCGCTTAGAGAGGTCTAAGGTTCGATTCCCACTTACCACACATTTTTTGAATGCCACACATTTTATAGGATTTATTTCTTTCCAATTCATAGATAAAAACACAAAACGCCCCTTTATATCGCAAATGAAGACTTGTCTTAGTGGTTAAGGTGCCATGTTTTGTTCCAAAGGTGCTAGGTTCGATTCTCATGTGCTACACATTTTTTCAATTTTGTTTTACATGATTTATTATTTTTAATATATATAAAGAGTAAAACGCCCCTTTATAGCACAAACTGAACATTGGCCTAGTGGTTAAGACACCACCTTTTGTTCCAAAGGTCCAAGGTTCAATCCCCATGCGCCACACATTTTGCTATTTATTTCAATGACGGTTTGACTAAGTCACAAAACCCATCACGTGGTGTCACAAAAAAGCGGCCGCTCACGGCAATCATATTCGTGACAAAAGAAAAGCGCCGTCATATATAGTGCACTCTTATGTGACGACCAAAAGTCTTCTGTCATAAATAGTGATGATGCCTGTAATTTTGTGACGACATCGAGGTTTTCGTCATATTATGGTACATTATATGACGATTTTAGGCCCTGTCACGAGGTCGTTTTGTCATAAAAAATCGGTATTCTTGTAGTGACCGTTTGAAGATGAAGGCGTTTATGGTAGTCGTTCGTCTCGTCCTTTTCCATCGTGAATTGCTCGGCGTTTGTGCATTGTGTTGGGGAGATCTTAGAAGTTTGTTCATTGTGTTTGGGAGATCTCCCCACACTTGGTCTTGTACACAGTTTTTATTCAAAAACAAGAAAACAAAACAAAAAGAAGGAAAACACATGGCTCTATCGGCATGAACACCGTGGAGCCTTTATTGAGATTATTTATTTTATTCATTTAATTATTTTTTATTTGTTTTATTTTATTTTATTTGCTCACATCAACATCGGATACTCAAGCAAGGCTAACATAAAAGAAGCGTTGTGTAAACATAGCCTTGATTTGCCCTCATCATAAAATACTTCCTTGTTTATAGACATAAGGCTCTAAGTTCATTAATCAAGATTCAACACCATGTCAAACCTTTGATTAAGGAAGGTTTGTTTCAACCTAAGCACCATGCTTAATTTGAAAAAGACCAATGGATGTCTTGAATTCTAATACACCCAAACGAGAACATATGACATAAACATGGGAAGAATGTATGTTCAAAACTATGGGGACAAAAATGAGTAAGAGTGTTGGTGAACTTTTATTTCCTTTGCATACACGGGTATACTTACCGGCAACATTTATGGATGAAGCATTGGAGTTGTTCTTTGCGGTTTGCATGATTGCTTTCGCCCAAGTGCACCTCAAGGCTAGGCCACACACGCGTGTGTATGGGCCATGGGTCTTGATGGTAACCGCAAAGGATGAGAGACAAACCCTTCTTGCTTGTGGAAGCAATGATGGGTGGAGTCAGGCAGCACTTTGGTATGTATCTTGACCATGCTAGGCCAACCTGCTCCTCTCTTCTCTTATTTTATTTCTATCACACCTTTTTTTTCTTCATCTGTATTCTTTTTTTTTTTATAATTCTTTTTTTCTCTTCTTTTTTTTCAATTCTTTTCTCTCTCTTTTTTTATTCTTTTCTTTCTTCTCCCTTTTTTTTTTTTCAGCAAGGCAGGGTGACATCATCTTTTTTTTATGACCCCTTGGTGGATGGAACTTGAGACTCACCATCTTGCCCCCACACTTGGACTTTTGTGTAAAAGTCAAGTGTGCAAAGTCCGGTCTCCCTTTTAGCATGTCCCATTATCCATCAGCATCAAAGTATCTTGTTGATGTGGCCCCTATGTTCTCAAGCATTGCGTGCCTCTTTTGACCTTCTTAATCGATCTCCACCTGAGATGGTTAGCGACAAGAATACCCAAAGGTGCACGCTAATCTGACAACAAGCTCTTGCTTTTTATTAATCAGAGAAAATGTTTTTTTTATGAAAATATTAAGAGAGATAAAATATATGTAACGATTTTTTTTTGATAGTCCGGGGTATCTCCCGGCAGTGCTTTGATTATGGTCATAAGCTTGACCGTGGGAATTCATCTTGCAGCTATCAAGGGTGGTGAAGTTCCCAGCTTCTCTAGTAAGATTTTAGCGTTACGCTCAAGCTGCAAGGTTAGTGCCATTGTGCCACTACGATATCGACAAAACTTGTGATATACGAAGACATCCACAACCATCCTCTTGAAAAGTTTGTGAACGAGGATTAAGAGAAGGTTGGGTTCCTCGTAGGGGCACGTGGTCAGAAGCGGGACAACTCTAGAGATCCAAAAATGTGAGCATGAAATTTGATGGATCTCAAAGGATGATTGTTCGTGCTCATTAGCGGTTTCTATCTTGGTCTCTAGAGTTGGTGCCTCGTGCATGTCCATGACACATGAGTTTTTTATCCTCCCAAGATGTGTCATGAAGAACGAACATTGAATCTCGACCTTTGTCAAGAACAACGTTTTCTTGACCAGAGGGACATGTCTTGTGTTCGAGTGAGGGCGATGGGTGGTTCGTTTCACTAAGATGCGAGAGCAACTTAGGTGAATCGAATGGAGTTGTGAACTCTGCCTCCTCGAACAGGTTTTGGTTGGGAAGATGCTTCGCCTTTGGGATTTCTTGGTGAGAGGCACAAGCATTCTTTCCCAACTTCTCATCATGGCTCTCCTCTATAGGTTTTTCATGAAAAAGCTTTTCGAGAGGGTAGCCTATGAGAATATCAAAGTCGAGGATGGGATAGATATAGAAGTCTAGGTGAACCTCAATTTCATGAATTTTTATTGGCACGGCCCTAGCAATCCCACAACATGCAAAGATGAGTCCGAATTGACCCTTGAAGAGTCTATCGGACGAGGCATATTACCCAAAAGGGTTTTACGCAAGATATTGTGACATGATATTTGCCTCATTTACTGTTGGGTTGTGTAGGGCATCTAAGGAATTTCACGTAATGAACAAGATAAAGTTGTGGAAGGTGAAAGAATCGAATTGCTTCGGAAGAACGTTTCACCTCCATTAACCGATTCTTTTGAAGGTTCCATGTTAGAGGAAGTTCCCTTAGAAGGAAATGTGCTCCATTTGCTCCATTCGTGCCAAGGAAAATTCAAGGCTCTCCCATGATCCTCGAATTTGATCGGGAACTATGAAGGATAAAGCATCCCTTCCTTCGGTGTTCGTGGTTGGTGAGGGCTCAATAGTCGGTTCTAATGGTGGTATGGAATGGTTCGACCGATGAGGGCTCCTCAAAACTTGACATGCCCTTGTTATGGAGGGGAAAAGGTTCTACAATGGGAGAAGCAAGCTTCTCTAGGATGTGATCAAGGATCTTCCTTTGTTCCATTGTAATTTTATCGATAAATGACCCTCCAGTGGTCATGTCAAGGCAGTGTCTGTGTCAAGACCTGAATGAAAGATATGTGAAAACATACTCTCGGGTAATGACAGGTCTAGGCCAGCGTGTATTAACATAGTAAACCTGGTCTTGGCTGCACCTAGGACTCTTTCTCACTCTATTTGAAATCAAGGATTGTCCTTGTAGGGAGTTGATGGGGAAGAATGGTAGACAAAAATTGTCTTTGAGTTCTTCTAAATCCCCCGTTCAAACTTCCTATGACATGATAGTATACTATTGTTTTGCTTTCCTTATGAGGGAGAGCGGAAACAAATTCCACATCAGAATTTCTTATGTCATGTCAAGAATGAACACGTCTCCTTGAAATCTTGTAAGAGGCTAATAAGATTGTCATAGAGCTTAACCTCTTCGGGCGTGTCATACTCATGGGGAGAGTCTGTCACTGAGTTTTCATCTCACGTGACTGTAATGAAAAATGTTTTCCTCCCCAGCTTGACATCTACATCCCCAGATGTTGATAAATTAAGGAATTTTTTTTAGGGATGCCCGTTTGGAATTTCAATTTCTTGGATATCAAAAATGTAAAAATCTTTTTTACATTCTTGTGCAGAAGAATTCGGTCATGTATGGTCTCTTGGCAAAAGCCCGTGTTGTTTGGGTTCTAAAGGATTCCTTGTCACATTTTAGTGCAAGGGATTTGAATGTTTATACCCATAGCAGGATTATACATGACGTCCACCAATCCTCAATAGAGTCATGGAGAACTGTTTATCAAGGAATTTTTCAGGATCGGTCGGGATTGGTGGTTTCTTCTATTGTTTGTATTTCGAGGTGTTACTGAATCCTTCAGCAAGGTCAACCTCGAAAAACAGGAGATCCTACCATGCGGTCCCCTTGGGTTTTGGTTCAGGCAAGGGTCTCTCTATAGGTGTATCGGGTTCGGCAAAACTTTTAAAAAGACTTCCCTTTGATGGGGCTTGGGTTCTACTCGGATGGGTTCTAGCGGGAGAGTATTCTCAAAAATATGGTTTAGGAAAGCTCCTCTTTCTGCTGGGTTTTTATGTGAAAATGACCCTCGGTAGTTATGTCACAAGCAGTAAGATAGATGCTCTATCAAAGGGTTTTCCAATTTCAAGCCTGAAAAGGTTTGGACCTAAACCATGGCTATAAAGCCAGGGCGGAGCTCAAATCTTGAAGCTGTGATTGGCTTCGAAGATTGACATGGTTTAGGTCCATAAGATTACATCATGTCCCTACATTAAAGGTGAAGGCTTGTCATCATCAAGAAAAGGCCTCATCAACAAGGTAGCAAGCAAAATGCAAAAAGAGAAGGCTAACAAGAACAAGAGCCGCCTATGCTACACTTGTACAAGAAAGAGAAATTTAAGTAAGGATTGTCCCATGGGTAACACTCCTAAGCTCAACTTGTCAATTAATTCAAATATGCTTAGGATGCCTAAAAATGAAACTTGTGCTAGAGAGGTGATTGGTTCACCACGTGCTAGCACAATGGCCATTTGGGTGCCTAAGTCTCTTGTGACTAACCTTGATGGACCTAACTTAGTTTGGGTACCACCAAGTTCTGCTTGATGAGTGTTGTAGGTACTTGGAGGTGATATGAAGCTTCGGGGTGCTTGAGCAAGTTAATTGAAAATATTCACTCAAGCGATCAATCAATCCACATTATATTCACTTATATGATTGACCCAAAGACAAATCAATGGATATATTTCAAACTTCATATTCACCTCGGTAACTAGTACCTAACCCTTCTTAGCTAGCTGATAAGTACCGAACCGATATCGACACAAGGGTGGCCCGATCTTCACGACAAGTAGGTTCAAGAACAAGATAACTTTTTATACGAGGGCAGCGGGATAACCGTTGATGAAGGTAGAGGAGATAACTTCTTCTGTAGAACAGCGGGGATAACTAGCTTTATACCCGCCAAGGTTGGATGCGACCAAGCGATGGGGAGAGAGGCAAAAACCGTGAAGACTTCGACTCGATCTCCAAAAGCGACCGCAGAGAACCACAATCCGGAGCTAATCCACCAATACGGCGCGGCCGAACGGAAGCCGTAGAGCACGAAGTAGTGGATCCCGGAGGGATCTCTTCACAAGTCCAAGAAGAAGAAGGGTTGAGTAAGCAACTTCGGCAGCTCGGCTACAATATCACCGGGGATAATCTCAATTCATCAAAATCTGTTGATAGCTTACACATAGGGGGTATTTATACTAGGAACAACCCTCCTAGGTGGGTGGAAACACAAAAAGAAACTGAACTCGTCGACCATGTGAAAGGGAAATCTCGGAATGGACTCGAGGCGATTAGGTGTGGGTCGTTTGACTTCTGCAGTCTTGGTGTTTTGATCATAACTCCTCCTAGGGAGCTCCAAATGACGCGGCGTTGGATGCGTTTGAAAGCTAACTTGATAAACTTTCACACTACGGGCCTCTTGATTTATGTAGTGTTGTAGATTGGTACAGTTTGGCACGAACATTTGGACTTTTGCGCTGGCCGACTCAGCGACCGGTCGGCACTAAATCTGGTTGGGCGCCTTGATGAAGTATCCAAACCGGTCGGGGCTTGCACCATTCGAATCTGGACTTGAAGAGCTTTCCAACAAGTGCTCATTTGCCTTCATAGCTTTTGTGAGCCAAAAGTTATGACTATTTCTTTTCAGCGGTTTCTGTCACGCCCGGTGCGGCTCGGCGAGTTCCTCCTTCTGTTGCATCCTTGATGTGCTCGGATCCTCTTCTTTGGTGAACCTAAGCAATGTAAACATGCACGACTTAGGTAGCATGAAATTTTCATTAGTATTTAATTGAAATTCACAAAGTAGCGTGCACCTCTTGTTGTAGCTTTTTTAGCTCGGCTCGAGTGATTGGTCCGTAAGGAACTTTGGTTGGTGTAGAGGTCGGTGTAGAGATCGGTGTAGAGGTCGCCGAGGATGACGACGTGGTTGACGCTGGCATGGGCATATCACTAGCCATTTGACTTGTGTAGTCTCTAGTAGTTCACAAATATGTGTGTTTGTGAATTATTAGGAGTGGCTAGAGTGCTTCATGTTTAAATGAATTATTTGCCATATGATGCTTTTAATGGCTCTCTAGTAGAGCAAGATCTTATTCATGTTGTAGGTATTGAACAACCACCTTGTGTTCTTTGATTGGTCCTCCGTGCGATCTGTATTGATCCGGTCATAACTCCATCTTGGGAAGTGCAAATGACAATCCTTTTTTTTTTTGGGTTTGAAAGTTAACTTGATGAGCTTTCATACCATGTGCAGCATGTACCAAGGAATATTGTAGATTGATATAGTTTTGCACTTAAAGTTGAGCATATGATGACGCAGACATTCTGACCAGTCAGTACTAAAACTGATGTGTAGCCATAACCGAGTTGCTTAACAGATCAACACTGGTAGCATTGGAAACTAGACTTCTCAAGCTTTCCAACAAGTGCTTATTGACCTTCATAGCCTTTGGGAATCAAAAGTTATGAATGTTTCTTCCACTGGTCTATTTTTCACTAAAGTGGTATGTTTTTCAGTGAAGTGATCAAACCTTAATAATGGTGGAGAGTTGACACTTAGGGAAGCATGAATGGTTGAAATATTCTCACCAAAATGAGTGGAGGAATGCTCAAGTTGCTGCTGCACCAAATTCCGCTGACAACTCTGATGCAGTATAGCTGCAGACCTCTGTTGCAACACTACAGAGCGGCAGTGCCGCGCTTGAGAGCAGCAGTACCGCACCTATGCAGACAACAGCCCCTGATTCCTCTCCAATTCAAGTACAAAGCCTACAACTTTCATATGAGCAAAGTGAAGATGAAGATATTGTCTCATTCATTATATTCAAGAAGGGTGGTAACATCTAAAATCTCAAGTGCAAGTTATGTTCAAAGTTTACTCCTTTGTGTCTTGTGTAGCCACTTAGGTAAATGAAGCACTTGAAGGTTTTGTTCGGTGGTTGTTCTGAAAGAAAAGTGTGATTGGAATTGAATAGATCATCTTCATAGATGACTTGAGCTTCTTCCGTGGACTTCAAATCAAGAATTTTAAGTTGAAGAAAATCTCTCTTCATTCATGCATACTATGAGTTGGTTTGAAGGATTTAGGCTCTTGGTTTTCTTAATGAAGAATACAAGCAAATTTGAAGAAGTCCAAGAAGTGGAATCAAGCTCAAGTGAAGTAAATCCACTAATCACTCACAATTCAAGACCTTTCTATTTGATGGAATCTAGTCATATGGTAGATTGCCAAATTCTCATTCTTACATTACGAGCATCTACATGCTACAATGGTTGTGAGTATCTCTTAGCATGCATATTTTATTTTCAATATTCTATTGTTGCCATGACCTAGACATAAAGTGAAAATCCCAAGTTCTTAAATGAATAAAGTGCTATGTGAGAAATTCAAATGCTTAGAGCACTTATCGAAAGGGAATTTACTCAATGGCTAGAGTTGTGAGACTAATCTTTTCCACCCTGCAAGGCAAAGATATAAAATTCCTTGTTATCCGTCTTGTTCACCAAGCTCTTATGCACCCTTGATATCATTCCTTCTTCTTAGGAATTAAAAAAAAAAAAAATCTTGAGCATAGTTTTATCTTTGTTAAAGTGGGGTAGCACCCGCTACTACCATCAATCTAGTATTTTAGTTGAAAACAATGAGGATCAAAGATCTACCTTGATCTCCCCTACCATCATTTAGCTAACCTTGATCCTTGCTTTGCATCTCAAAGAATCTCAAACCACAAAAGACTGGTCAATCTTTCATCAATCTTCGTCCCTTGCTAATAGTTGCTTCTTGTTGTGATGCAATGATCTAACCAATACCTTGTTATCTTTATTGTTTATTGATCTCTTGTGAGACTTCAATGTTACTCCTTGCATATCTTGATGATTGAGATAATCTATGATATCATTCCTCATTAACCTTGTTGATGTTTATTAACTCCCTATCCCATTATTGTTTACATCATAATTCCCTGAATTAAGGAAATCTTGAACACCATCTCGTGCATCCTATGATGCAAGACTGAAAAGCTTATCATCATTATTCTTGATTACTTTGCATCATCCTATGACGTAAGGTTGAGAAGCTTACTATCATCACTCTTGCTTGCCTTGTATCTTCCATAGTCTCTCTCCTTTCTTGACCTTGACACTTTTGGTTTATCATTTTTGATGGACCTTCAATGTTTGCCTGTACATTTCATAATGTGCAAACCAACCTTGTCTATTGGCTTAGTCTTCCCAAATGTTTTGTGGATGACTAATACTTCACCTTCCATTTTCTAGCAATTCCATTCTTTTGATATATCTCATGCTTCATGGAAAATTGACTTTGAAGATCGGTCTCCATTCTTGTTTGTCTTTTTGCTTAGGCCAATCTTGTCTTTTTTGCGTAGTCTTCCATTTGTAAACGGATGGCTAAAATTCATCTTTGTTTTCTAGCAATGCTTATATGTCATTCTTTGGATATATGTCATGCCACTTGAAATCAACCTTGAATATCAATTCTTCTTATCAATCTTTGTTAACTTGTAATCATTTTATTATATATCTCATAAATCTTGAAATCAAGGAAGTGGAAACTTTCGAACACTCTATGTTTCTAGTGACCAACCTTTAGCTTTGTCATCAACCTTTGATGGTCTCTAAACAACCGTTTCAATCTACTTGATCTTTCTCTCTAGTCTCTCCGAATCTCGGGACGAGATTCTTGTTAAGTGGGGTAGAATTGTCACACCCCAAAATTTCCATTTTGGGTTGTGCATAGCAAACACAAAATAAAATAAATGATTTTAATGTTTATATAAAATTTTGCAAGTTTAGTTTAATTTAGTGCAAATTTAGTTATAGAAAAAAAAAATGTTTTAAACTCTTTTGAATTAATTTGATGGGTTGTTGCTTGATGTAATGTTTGTTTGCTGCTTGAGTTTTATGGTTTAAGTGTGCTAAGTTTTAAGATGTAGTTAGGGTGACGATCTCCTCTCCCTACTCTCTCGTTATCTTTTCCTCTACCAAATTTCTTGTTTTTCTAATTCAATTCTTGTCGTAAGTTTCACCCAATCTTTTGTCTCTTGCTCCAGATCATCTCTATATGATCAAGCTTCATCAATCCATCCCTTCAAACCATCCGAAAACGTTTTGTGCTTTTCAGGAGCTTTCTCTCGCACTTTCTGTTAATTTTTCTTTTTTCTAAATCCTCTCTAATACCTTTCCATGAGCTCTAAATGTTTTATTTGGGTTCATCATGATCCAAGGTATCTTTGAGAATTTTCCCTGAATTTTCGGAGTCTTCGAATATTTTTTCGTGGCTTAAAAATGAATTCTGGACTTTTCTAGAATTAATTTAATCCCGAAATTAAAAAATTCGAAACATTTCAAAACCCTACATATAAATACATGCCGGTCTTCCTATCGATGCGCTGAATCCAGATCTGAAACGCCCATCCCGAGCGGCCACCCGTAGCGCTCTGTATGCCTCGCCGAAGTTCGGAAAAGGTTAGGTTTCCGGCGAGTACTCCGGCGACCTTTTCCGTCCATCTCAGTCATCCCCGGCACAAACCGTTTCCACCACGGGGTAGATCTCGTCGTTCTCTACGCCGTGGTATATTCGTTTGTCCGAATCCATCATGTTTTGACCAAGTTCCTCTCCGTTCTTCTTTTTCCGGCGATGTACTCCGGCGAACTCCATGGACGTCGTCTTTCTCCGTCGTCTCTGGCCATCCCGCGCCCTTGGATCCCATCCTCCGGCCACTTGGGAGCTGTGTGCCCGCGAGCCGCGCCCACGCCACCCCGTTCGCGCCCCACGGTCGGCCTCCCCTGCTGAGGTACAGAGCAGCAGCTCCGCCTTCCATGGCCAGTTGGCCATCGTCACACGGGCAGGTTGGGCAGCCCTGCCTAGACCCCCACACGAGGGCCCGTGCTGCGCCGCTGATGGTGCTCCGGCCGTCCGCCCCCTGTTGGTCGATCTCCTTTCCCTCCGCGAGATGCAGCAGCCCATGGTTGCCATGGCTGTACACGAACTGCACGTGAGGATGAAGAACAAGCCCAAGGTAGAAGATGAGGTAATTACGAAAATGCCATCCAGTTAGTTATCTCCGCTTTTTCTTCGTTTTATGTCCAAATCAATCCGTTCCGGTTGCGTTAGTTTTGTAGCGTCGCGATCTTCGCAGTAGTGCTAAAGTTCTTCATGTCACATATATATGATTTTGTTAAGTCAAATAATTATTTGATTAATGGTTTATGTAATATGTTTTCTAATTAAAAGTAATATAGGTTTTATACTCGGTGATTTCGGAATAAAATGCCAATGTGATTAATTGCTAATCTTAATATGTTTCTAAATTATAATTTGCTTAGATCAAACACGTTCCATATGATAACTTGTTTACCTCTCATGTGTAATCAATTTATTTTGCAAAGATAAAATTAAACATGATTAAATTATATGACATGTTCACAAATAAAATATGTCTACATCCAACTCGTTTTTGAATTCAAATTTGATGTGACTAATCCAAATTAATGTTATTCACATGATTTTCATACATTAAAAGAAGTCAAGCATATAGGGTTTTCCAATCTTTTATATTTATAATATAAACTCACGATAGTCGTTTCTTTTTAACGATAGCTCTGTTATCGGCGATTCTTATGTTCTCTCTTAGCACGTTGTTTTCAAACTCTTGATCTATTGTTCTTAGATGTTTTTATTTGTTGCTTGTATGTTGCCTATGCGTGATGTTTGCTACGAGTAGAACAAGAACCGTTTGGGGGTATTTGGAGCTTGGAAGTCGATGACCGGAAGCAACATATGAGAAGGTTGGAGCAACTATAAAAGGCAAGTATAGTTTTGGGATATGCTAGCTTTAAACCATAATCATATGACTTGAATGATGTTTATGCAATGAACTTTAAATGTGAATTGTTTAGCAACATATGGACTTGTCGTAAGTGGTCATCCGGGACAACCGCATGCACCGTGGAGGGCTATATGGCTCGGCTTTAGTCGGTCAAATGGACCTTATCTATCTTTGTTGGTGGTTTGCCGGAATGGGAGAAACGGGGTTGTATTTCGTTGGCCACTAATATTTTTAGATAAACCTTTGAAAGGCTTTATGTGATCTCCGGTGTTCGGGTCTAGCTAACCCAAGCATTTGGAAATCATGACTTACAAGTGAAAGTGTACACCTCTGCAGCGAGTTTAAAAAATCGGTATATCAGCCGTGCTCACGGTCACGAGCGGCCTTGGAACTCTTGCATTAAAGATGATGACCTATGCTTGTTTAATAGTTCATAATTTATCGTTTATGCTCTACATTATGATGTTATAGTGATCATGGGTTTTGGGTAGATATTGTCTTGCTATATTTCCGAGTTCGACATGGACTCACTCTTGCTATTTTCACCCACCCTCGCCTGTTAGTAAAAAGCCGCACAAAAGATGGATGAAGATGTTGAGGATGCTAATCGGAGTGCTTGGCATACGGAGCCCCCAAATCAACCGTCCCACGATAAGAATGGAGCCCGAGAAGTTTAGCAACCGTTCCGCGTTAATCGATAAGTTGTAAGTGTTTGTTTAGTTATATTTTACGTTTTAAAGCATTGTTTCTGATATTTATCTATTCTGGGCTATATGTGTGGACTTTCTGGGCACACATATGGCGAGTCTGGTCTTCTTTGGAAAACCAGGCGTGACAATAAACCACAAGCTTAAAGGTTACTATTCACCTAAAAGAAAGATGAGTTTTGCTAGAGGTCAAAGAAATCAAAAATCGAGATTAGGCAAAATCAAGTTTGAGGTTGAAATTGGATGAGCTATATTGGAGGAATTCACAAGATAATAAGCGTTGATGAGAGGACTGAATGGGAATAATATCTTGAGAGTATGTTCAACCAATTTCATCTCAAGATCGGACAAGAAGAAGAGAAATGAAGTGAATCAACAAATCTGTCCGGAATTGGAAATCTGAGTTGACTGCCTTCAAGCATGGAATTTAAAGATCAAATACTGATGAATTGACCTGAAACTTTGTGAGCATGATACACACATCTTTTTTTGTTGTTGTACAATTGGCATGATAATTGGTTGGGAAGAAAATCAATTTCAACTTGGTTTTTCGAAACTTCATGAGTGCGATTTCAGATTTGAGCACTTTTGGTAGAAAATTGTTTTGTCTTATCAAATAGAGTTCTAATGGGATAAAATTTTAGCACAAGTTAAAAGAACTCGGACAAGGATGCAAATGAGTTGCAATCGAGTACAAGTAGTAGCAAGTAATTGCAACTAGTTGGAATAAGAAGTAATCACCGAGGGTTCTCGAGACAATGAGATCAAATCAGTTCAAACTAGTTGAAAATAGTTGTTTTCAGCAGTTACATGTAGCAAAAGCAATGAGTTACAATCAGTTGGTACTAGCTGAAATCAATTAAGGGCAACTGAAATCAGCTGAAACTTTTGGATTGCAAGCAGCTTGAAGGAGCTTGAAATCGGTTGGAATATAGTGCAAACTTCTCCCTTGACCTCATATTATTGATGTGCTTCAGTGGGCTTTGTGTACTCTTGTATGCACAAATTTAGGGGGAGCTTAGCCTAAATCTTGTGTGATTATTGATTTCTTCCAAGTATATGATGTGCAGTCCAACACATGTGCAAAAGGAGGATGGATAGTTCCTGTGGAGTCTCTAGGTGCCTCACAGTTATTCTAGGAGGTCTCGGTCTTTATAAACCAAGTGCTCTCGGTTTAAATGTTGAATGCCCCAATCCTTTAGTGGAACAAGATTTGGATGAGATGGAGGAAATAATTGAAGAGTGGACTTTCATTGCTATTTCTCCTCTCTAGAGCTTATCAAGTGCTCTTGATCCATCCCATTGATCACTCAGGATCTTGCAAACAAAGAGTGGTAACTCCTAGTTCTCAATTTTCAAAATTCATGAATTTTACCTTCTTTGCTCTCTATGTGGGCTGCACTAGGTAAAGAAAGAACTCGGAACCTAATATGGAGCTTGGATGATCACAATTGTCCTAATTCACCACATTTCATCAAGTGAGAACTATGGCCATCCAAATCATTGAAGTCTTACTTATGATTGTCATATCAATGAAAATTTGTGTGGTGATCTATCTACCTTGGTGGTGGTATGTTCTGTTGGCATAATTTCAATTATTGCAAATTTATTGTGCCTTGACCGAGATATAGGATGAACCCCTCTTGACTCTTAAACCGATTCAAGTGCATCTCACAAGTAATTGAAGTACTTGATGCACATATTAAGGGGGGAGCCCATCCTATACCTTGTGTCTCTTGAGACTAACCTTTTCTTTTAGTGATTTGTGTAGTCTCATGGTGAGAATGAGTTTCTCTTGAGTATGCTACCTTAATTCAATCCAAATTGGTAATGTTGACTCTCATATTCATTTGGATTGCAACTTTATCACTTTAGTAGCTACTCTCCATAATATAGCTTAAATTCCCTTGGTTGGACTTAATTGACCAAAAGTACATATGTTCTTGCTTTCCACATATATATGTATGCACTATCAAAAGGGGGGAATTTAGTCTATGTTATGAGGTTTTAAAATTAGTGACTCACCATGCCTTCCACATCTAAAGGGTTACTAGTTGTGAAACTCTAGCTTGTGCAATTTAATTCTATCTCTTGTCTTTGTGAGCATTGTCTAGGTGATACCATGAGATATGAGCATTCATTCCAATTGGCATCAACTTGTGAAGATACTTTCAATAGAACAACACTTGAGCATTTTGATCTTTGGGCTTGCCATTGGTTGGTATGGATAGCTCTCGAAATAAGCTTTCAAAAAGTCCAAGATCACTGAAATCGAGTTCTGAGTGAAAAATTATGGCATTTTCGGTGAGGTGACATGTCTTTGTCTCTGTGAGTGGGGACAATTGCCGCACAAAAGGGCGCCCAAGGTGCCGCACCTTTACAGCTCATGATAGTTGGTTTCTGAACTCTAATGACTAGTTTTGGTTTTGGGTACATATATACTCATTATATGGCCCCTGAGCTATCTATTGACAACCAAAAACATTGCGAACCTTCCATAAAGCCAAATGAAGACTGTTCAAGTGATGTCAAAATTGTGAAGATCATATTTCAATTGGTAGAGATGGATAATCTTTCAACTTGATATATCAAGAAATATGTCCTCAGCTGGTATCTCAATATGACAACAAGAGACCGCAATGGACTTTCAAATGATATCAAGCACAAGCTTTGGGTTATCTCCTTGAAGATGATGATGTTGAGAGATGGGCGCAAATGAAATTATCTTGCAGAAAGAATTACTCGTCCCATCAAAGCACTAAATTCAAATATTGAAGTCATCTTCATGGCGGAGATTGTGAGGCTTAGAACAAAGGTATATCGTTCCATAAACTCTTGTATTACCTTTGTGCATCTAGGCCCTTATATGCTAGTGTGTGCATGTGTATGCAATAGTTTGAGTCACACCATGAGTTTGTTCTTGTGGTGGCGATTAGAGATTTCATTAGATATTTGGTTGATACCGCTAGTGGTGCTGACTATGAGTTAGTCTCATGTTCAAACTATCATCCTAGTGAGGTATGAGCTAAATATTCTAACATCTCAAGAATCTTGGCTTAAATTGTTGCATATTTTGTTTGGCAGAAAATTTAGGAGAGAAATCCTATATGCTAAACCTTTGCCTACTCTTGCTCTCACTTGTCTACCATCATATTTCTTCCTTTTGGTGGAGAGATCCTTTTTGGAGATTAATGCCAAAGGGGGAGAAATATTAAAGTGAGATTAATACGTGGTTTTGAAGGGTAAAGGAGAGGCATGTAAGATTTTTCAAAATCTGGTGGTATGTGCAAGGATGATAGCTTAAATTAATGCTCTTTAAGGACCATTTGTCTTTGGTGTGTGACATTCATGCCTTGTATGGTGGATTGTTTATCTTTTGAGTGCATGAACTGTCATGAGCATCACGGTTATTATGTAACACATTGCACCCCAAGGATGCTAAGATATAGGAGATTTCCCACACTTTATCTTAAATATGTGCATTTGGCATTTGAGGCCAAAAGTTGAATTTCCTTCAATGCACACATTTAGGGGAGCTCACTATATCATAAGATTCAAAATCTTAATGCTTATCAATCTCTTGTAAGCTTTAATTGTGTTGTCATCAATCACCAAAAAGGGGGAGATTGAAAGTGGATCTAGCCCTTTAGTGGGTTTTGGTGAATTGAATGACAACATAATTAAAGGTCTAATAAGTTTGCTAAGTGTTGAATAGGAAACTAAGTCTATTACATATACTTGTGGATTGTGTAGTAACAAGTATATTCAAGGTTCAACAAATAGGTAAACTTGATGGTATTCCACATAGTATGGAAGCAAAGCCAAATTGTGTATTGTTGAATGAGACAAAGATGATAGAGGATGATGTACAGGTTCAAGGACTTCCCGGTTACATTTTGGTGGTGTTTCCAACTCTCAACGATTTAAATTCATTTCTCTTTTGAATCTTGAGTTTAGGAAATCTTCAGACTATTAAGAGGGATCCTAGGACCCTTGGCTACATGTAAACTAAATGCTCAAACCTCCAACTCAGCCAAAAAAAACATCACCTCACGGCTAAAAAAACAGCCGGTGAGACACTTTTTACACTTTGTTGTGCGCAAAAAAAGGTGGCAGCGCGCGTTTAGTGAGGCAAGGTGCCGCACTTAACCGACCGTTGGGGCCAGTCTGGAATAAATACCCCTTCAGCCCCTCCCCAACGGTCACCTCTTCTTCCCCAACGTTCATTTCGTGGAAGAACAGAACCAAAGCTCTTCTCTCTCTCCTCCATTGTTGCTCCTCCACTCCCCAAGCTAGATTTCGATTCCCACCATCAAAACTTGAGGGAAAAGAGAGCAAACTGCGATTGGAGACCGGATCTACAAATTCCCCATCTTGAAAGAGCATTTGGTTCACGTTTGGTCGGCGGTTCTAGGGGTTGTTACTCTTGGAGCTTGCTCCTAGCCGGCTAGGCGTCGCCCTTGAGCTGCCAACTAGTGTGGCAGCCTTGTGAGGTTTGTAACCTCACTCAAAATCAAGAAAATCACCCCTCATCTCAAGGGTTCATTCCCTTGACTTGAGAACGAGGGAAGGGACAGCTTGTGTGGCGAATCCCAATCCTTTTGTGGATACCTCAACAACGTGGACGTAACCCAGCCTTTGTGGCGACGGTGAACCACGGGAAAAATCCTTGTCTCACGTGTGCTTTTTACATTCTTGCATATATATTCTTGTGAGCTAGGGTTTGTCCCGATCCACTTTGTTGTAGTGTTCCTGGTACTTTTTATTGGATATCTGTGATATATTTGTGTGCAGGAACTTGGGAAATTCACTCGATCTAAGTTTCATTGCTTAGATTTCAAACTGCATTTTGTGTTTTGTCCGCCAGTGAGTGTGAGGTCAAGAGCAAAAGCGGTAAAATTACCCACGCATAGAGGCGAGTGCCGCGCACCAAACACGCGGCAGTGTCGCGCGTTGTTCTGAAAATTGCTTGAGTTGAGTTTTTACAGGTGATTTTAAGGTACAGGCCTATTCACACCCCCTCTCTAGGGCTCCTAGGCGACATCAATGTTCTTATAAGTGGTATCAAAGCTGGGCTCTCAATTTCGGGCTTAACCGCCTTGAGAGAAAGATGTCGACAAGTGAGGAGGTATCTCTAGAACTTTTACTTTTGATGGCTCAAACTATGCATCTTGGTCCGCTAGTGTGCTTGATATTTTTGGGGCCATGGGTCCTCATATAGAGCAGATTGTTGATGTGAGCATTTCACCTCCTAGTGATGATTTGGACTATGTATCTAGAGAGGAAGTGAAATACTTACATCATTACAATGCTCAAGCTACTACTTGTTTTTGTTTAGTGCTTTGAGTGAAGATGTTTTAGATGATGTCATATTTGGAGATGAAGAACCACTTGGTGATGCCCATATCATTTGGACTACACTCAAAGAAAGATATGGCAAGTCCAAGTGTGATGAGAGCAACCTCTCATTGGAGGAACCACTTGAGGAGTGCTCAACTTCACCAACACACGATGAGCCTCAAGTGATCCTCCCGTAAGACATAATTGATCATGCCACAACCACTTCCTCACCAACACATGACTTAATGGATGGTAATGAAATGGTTGGTGAGAACAATGTTTTTACATGTCGTACTTCTACTTCCTCTAGTTCTTGTGAGACTAACATTTTGAAGGAAGAAGAAGCTTGTGATCGGTGGAGGCCAAATTATGAATCCACCTCACCTAGAGGCACAACTCTCTATGACACATCTCATGTGTTCCTCATGGCAAAAGGTGAGAAGGTAAAATCAAAAGCCAAACCTCCTCCACCTCCTAGTGACATCTCTAGCAGTGATCTAAGTGAAAGCTCTAGTGATAGTGAATCTAGTGATGATGAAGAGTATGCTAGACTCATCAAGAACCTAGATCCTAAAACTAGTCTTTCTTTCTCAACTAATGGCGGATTTAGAGAGTACCCAAGCTGAGTTAGCAACTAGAGATGAACAACTTGACAAGCTTGAAAGGTTGTATGTTGCTAATAAGGAAGCTCTCGTGGAGAAAGGAAGTGAGATGGCAACCTTGAAAAGGGACCATGCTCTCACAAAGAAGGCTATGGTTGCCCTAAATGGGAAATATTGTGACTTGCAAGACAAGCACAAAGATCTTGAGTCTCAATATAGCATTCTTTGGGAAAGCAACTCACATTCTTCCACCACAACGGATACCTCTACTCCCTCCAGTAGTCAAGGTTGTGGAAAATGCTTTAATCTTGATTTGAATGCTTATGCCACTAACCTTGCTGATATGGAAGCTATGAGGAAAGAGATTGCTAGGCTCAATAAAAGGATCAAAGGTGAGCTTGGGCACACAGAAGAATCCAAGGCAAATGGTAAGAAAGTGGTGAATAGATCTGATTGTGTGCAGTTTGAGAGGAAGGAGCAGATTGGTACAGTTCAGCCTGCACAGACCGCGGCAGTGCCGCACCTCAAGAGAGGCAGTGCGACGCCCGCAAAAATGGGAAGGCTACCAATTCGTCTCCTGATCAAACTAAGCTCACAAAAAGGATGCCAAGTGATGATAGCAAAGCTTCCAAGACCATCAAGGTGCAACAACAACCAAAGACTCTCATCACTTGCTTCAAGTGCAAGAAAGAGGGTCACTATGTTAAAGACTGCATCTTGAGGAAAGTAAGGAGGGGCATGAGCAAGATCCAAAAGAAGAAAAAGATAGCTCATGCCAAGTGCTCCAACATGGGACACATTGCCTCTATGTGTTCCAACAAGGTTGATGACCAAGCCACACTTCCGAAGAACAAGACAAGAAAAAGCAGGAGGAAGTGTTATGGTTGCAATGAGAAGGGCCATAAGATTGCATCATGTCCCTACATTAAAGGTGAAGGCTTGTTGTTGGTGGTCACTATCACACATTTTATACCGCCAACTTAGCTCTAATTAAGAGAGATAAAACCCATTTAAACTAACTAAACATTTACTACTCACCTAGTTCCACTTGTATTCGAGAATATTTGTTTTGCAAGAACAAACACGGAAACAGGTGAGAGTACGCCAAATAAAGAGCAATACGCAACTCAGAAAATACGCTTTGGCCAAGGGGAACGTGACAGGCCAGAACTAGACCAAATCAGACCGAAGCACCTCCGGAGGAGCAACGTAGAGCAGGCATCGTACTCCTCCACGTCCGGTTGCGTAGTAGAGCTAGATGCCGGCATCGCTTGGCAGACCATGTGCACTCCGGTGCCCGAAGTAATACTCAATTAATAGAAAGAGTAGCCTAACTTAGCCTAAGTGCTGAAATAACACATCACTCCTAAGATCACCTCCTATGCTTGGCCCTTGATAACTAGAAGAACAGACTTAACACCCGTTCCCTGTGGAAATTCGATACCTGGAATACTTCTAGGTGAAGTGCTACAACGGTACTTTCCGTGCGCTTGCGGACTTTGCTGCTTTCTCTAAGAAATACCAACAAGCATTTCTGGCGCCGTTGCCGGGGAACGGTTGTCGTTATAGTTTGTGAAACCTAGTTATCAGTGTGAGCCCTACCCCCTCGCCATTCTTTTTCATTTTTTCTTTAATGGAGCAACCCACCATTTCCAAACTGTCTGCTCCAAACGGCGAGCTCTTAGAACGCCCATCTTCTTCGAAGCCAATCACAGCTTCGAGATTTGAGCTCCGCCCAGGCTTGTTAGCCATGGTTCGGGAACAACCCTTCTCTGGTTTCGAAAGAGAAAATCCATATCACCACTTGCGGGAATTTGAACAGCTCTGTGGTTGCCTCCATTTTGAAGGCGTACCACATGAATATTTGAAATGGAAATTGTTTCCTTTCTCACTTACCGGGAGAGCGATACAATGGTACGATCATAACGTGGGAAAAGTAAATGGGGATTGGGAGGAACTTCAGGCAAAATTTTGCCTAGCATTCTTCCCTCTCACCGAAATTGTTGCCCTGCGTACCGAAATCCTTTCATTCCAGCAAAAGGAAAAGGAAGAGATAGGAGCAGCCTGGGATAGATTTACAACATTAACAAACTCTGGTCCCGATTTGTCTTTGTCCCGACATGTTTTATTACAACATTTCTGGTTGGGATTAAATAAGGAATCTCTCAAATTCCTAGACTCGGCTGCAGGCGGTTCATTTTCACATAAACCTGTAGAAGAAGGAGAAGCGCTTTTAGATAAAATCCGAGAAAACACTCCTCCTCTTGAACCCGTCCTTGTAGAGTGCAAGTCTATCTCGGAAGATGTTTCTTCGGCTCAGGCCGAACCTGCTAAACCGCATACACCATTAGAGAAACCTTTCCCCGAACCGGTGGAGGAACCCTTTTTGGGAGACCTCCCAAACATTGAGGACGTATTTCTTGACGATTATGGAAACACCTCAAATTACGAATCTGTAAAAAGACCCCCAGTTCCACTAACCCCTAAAGAACCATTAAGTAAAGAATCCTTGAGAGAATCAATTAGGGAGTTAACCACACTAATGAGTAATGAATGGGCTAATGAAAGTGAGTCGACGACCGAAGAAATTCGGATTTGCACCCCTTCATTTCCCTTATATTGTAACATGCGAGGAATCTGGGAAAATGTACAATACAACCCCACTGTAGGCATTAATATAATGTCCCATTCTTTTGCTTTAATCCATTTTTACAATCAACAATGGTGGCCTACAATCAAAACCCTTAGACACGACACATACGATCCGTCATCGTGGTTGGGGTTAATACATAACGTTAATCTTCACAATGATGATATTGAACTCAATCTAGATTTCCATATTTTTGATATAGATGAGTTTGATATTTTAATCGGGCATCCCCTAGAAAAATTGTTGAATGACCCACCAAAAACAGGGGATTTAGATGTAAAGTTAGGACGAGACACTTTCACTCTACCCATAACCCAAGCTAAAAATTCAATAGTAGAACCTCTGTCCAAATGTATGCCCGTCGAGGTAGTGTCAACAATACCCTTTGAAACTCCTGAAGAATCTTTAGAAAAAGACTCCAAATTCTTCATTGAAGAGATTAGTGAGATGGATGACTTCATCGATCTCCCTAAAGAAGAAGAAATGACACCACCTCCCATTGAGCTAAAAACCCTTCCCGAAGGACTACGCTATGTTTTCTTAAATAATGATAAAAATGCTCATGTAATTATCAATGATAAATTAATCAAGAGGAGTCATCCAAATTGATAAAAATCTTAGAAAAACATAGAACTGTCTTCTTGTGTATTCCTTACATGATTTGAAGGGAATTAGCCCAATGATTTGCTCTCACCGTATCCCTGTTGACCCGGATAAAACACCCTCACGTGAACCTCAACGCCGGCTCAATAATGAAATGAGAGAAGTCGTGAAGAAAGAAGTTCTTAAACTTCTTCACGCCGGGATAATCTATCCCGTTCCACATAGTGACTGGGTTAGCCCTGTTCAAGTAGTGCCTAAGAAGGGAGGCATGACAGTGATTAAGAACGCTAAAAATGAACTAATCCCACAGCATACCGTCACAGGATGGAGAATGTGCATAGACTACCGGAAATTAAATACCGCCACAAAGAAAGATCACTTTCCACTCCCATTTATTGATGAAATGTTGGAGCGGTTAGCTTAAACACTCTTTCTTTTGCTTCCTAGATGGATATTCTGGTTATCACCAAATTCCCATCCACCCTGATGATCAAAGCAAGACCACGTTTAAATGCCCATATGGAACATACGCCTACCGTAGAATGTCTTTCGGGTTGTGTAATGCACCCGCATCATTTTAAAGGTGTATGATGTCCATATTCTCAGACATGATTGAGGAGATCATGGAAGTTTTCATGGACGATTTTTCCGTCTATGGAAAGACTTTCGAGAGTTGTCTAGAGAATCTAGATAGAGTCTTGCAACGATGCCAAGAAAAGGACCTAGTACTTAATTGGGAGAAGTGCCATTTCATGGTCCGAGAGGGCATTGTCCTCGGTCACCTGGTGTCCGAGAGGGGGATTGAGGTAGATAAAGCAAAAATCGAAGTGATTGAAAAATTACCTCCCCCTGTGAACGTAAAAGGAATCCGTAGCTTTCTAGGCCACGTAGATTTTTTATAGACGGTTTATAAAAGATTTCTCACAAACTTCGAGACCGTTAACAAGCCTGCTAGCTAAGGATGCACCTTTTGAGTTCACTGATGAGTGCATGAAAGCTTTCCTTACCATTAAAGAAGCACTCATCTCAGCACCAATCATTCAACCACCAGATTGGTCGCTGCCTTTTGAAATCATGTGTGATGCTAGTGATTACGCAGTTGGTGCGGTCCTTGGCCAAACCAAAGATAAAAAGCATCACGCAATTGCCTATGCTAGCAAAACACTCACTGGAGCTCAATTGAATTACGCCACAACTGAAAAAGAGCTACTAGCTATTGTGTTTGCTATTGATAAGTTTAGGTCTTACTTAGTGGGATCAAAAGTGATTGTCTACACTGATCATGCTGCATTAAAATACTTGCTCACTAAGAAAGATGCTAAACCCAGATTAATAAGATGGATTCTCTTACTCCAAGAATTTGACTTAGAAATTAAAGATAAGAAAGGAGTAGAGAACATTGTTGCGGATCATTTGTCGCGCTTGCAATTCACTAACACGCAGGAACTGCCCATCAACGATTTCCTACGCGACGACATGCTCCTAAAGGTGGAGGACATAACCCCATGGTATGCAGACATTGTGAATTTTATGGTTTCAGGGTATGTACCACCTGGCGAATCCCGCCAGAAGTTGAAAGCAGAAAGCCGACGCCACCTATGGGACGATCCGTACCTCTATAGGGTATGTTCTGACGGGATGTTGAGAAGATGTGTGCCCACCAAAGAGGGACAAGAGATTATTGAGAAATGCCACGCAGCACCATACGGAGGACACTATGGTGTGTTCCGCACACAAGCAAAGATCTGACAGTGCGGATTCTACTGGCCAAGCTTGTACCAAGACACCAAGGAGTTCATCAGAAGGTGTCACAAGTGCCAGTTGCAAGGAGGCATTACCTCACGAAATGCCATGCCCCTCCACTACAACTTACAAGTCGAAGTCTTCGATGTTGGGGTATTGACTTCATGGGACCTTTTCCAAAGTCCTATGACTGTGAATACATCCTCATTGCAGTCGACTATGTATCTAAATGGGTGGAAGCACTACCGTGCCGAGGAAAATGTTCCACGAGATTATCTTTCCAAGCTTCGGAACCCTAAGGATGGTGGTGAGCGACGGAGGAACCCACTTCATCGACAAAGTTTTTGTAAAATTTTCGATGGAGTTGGGATCCAAGCACAACATCGCTACACCATACCACCCACAAACAAGTGGCCAGGCTGAGACATCCAATAAACAGATCAAGAACATCCTTCAGAAAACAGTCAATGCAATGGGAAAAGGATGGAAAGACAAGCTACCTGATGCACTATGGGCATAAAGGACAACTTACAAAACCCCCATTGGCATGACACCATTCCAGATGGTCTATGGGAAAAGCTGCCATTTGCCAGTGGAGCTCGAACATCGAGCTTACTAGGCAATCAAAACCTGGAACATGGACCTCAAGCTAGCCGGACAAAATAGACAGAAACAACTTACCGAGCTAGAGGAATGGCGTGAGAAGGCATACCACAGTGCCAGAATTTACAAGGAAAGAACAAAAAGATGGCACGACCGCCGGATCCAGCATAAAACATTTCAAGAAGGAGACAAGGTACTACTTTTCAATTCTTGAGTAAAATTATTCGGCGGAGGAAAGCTTAAAAGCAAGTGGATGGGACCATATACCATCGTCGACGTCGCACCACACGGAGCTATCACCATTCGCGACGACGAAGGTAACATCTCAAAGGTAAATGGCCAAAGATTAAAAGTTTATTATGAACCTTCTCACGAAATAAATAAAACCATAGAAGAAATAAAATTAATTAGTTTTGAAACTTTTTTATTTTTTTTTTATTACATTTAATTATTCTTATTATTATTCCTAAAATTTAAAAGAAACAAACTCTTTCTTTTGTCACTTTGACACGAATAAGAACAAACAAATAAAAACACCTTGATATTAAGTGCGAGGATAAGACTAGAACCGGGATAGGGACGGACAAGCACCTGGGGGGCGCTCTGGCGGCGACCGCCGCACCCGCGGCGCCGCCGTGCGGGGGTGGCCTCCCCGAGCCCATCCTCGCTCCTCGTGCCTAGTCTCAGTCCCTCCATCCACGTTCAAGTAGGGTGTTCGGTCCGTATTCACTCGACATTGCTATAAAATCCGTGCACCACCTCTAGTATCACCCCACACCAAGCATTTGCTCTTCTAAGCTCCACTCTTCACACCATGACACACAACAACCAGCTTTTACCTCGCCCCTTGGCATAGATGAACCCTGAAGAATCTCCCATTAGAGAAGAAGTAAATTTTGTCACAAGAACCCCACTCGCAATCTTACCTCCTCCACAAAGCTCCACAAGAAAGCCTCAATCAAAACCCAATCCCAAAGATTAGGAGGAAGCGCACATTGCCTACAGACACCAAAAAGAAACCCTCTGAAGAAATTCCTAGAAACAAGGCTCCCCAAAAAGAGAAATCACCCCTTCTAGGAATCAAAAACCCCATCAAGCGAGTGGTAAAGAGGGTCATTCCACCATTAGGAAACCCCCTCCAAGGGGCCAGCCACGTGGATTCTTTAGTGATAGTGAGGAAGAGGAGCCGGAAATTGGACCCACTTTTGCATCTGTCAACGCTAGCATAAGGAGCCTCCGTAGAAAACTAGAACGTGCTCAAAATAGCATAGCAGAAGAGAAATTGGAGGTTAAGAAATTAGAAGATACTATCATTTCAATGCGTAGGGGATTTAATGAAAAATTAACTAGAGTAGCAAGAGCAGCAGGTGTGGCTGGCGCACTTGCCCCACTACGCTAGAAATTTCTTATTCCAAAATAATCAGGCATTAGTTTTATTTGTTTTCATTTATCTTGTACTTTCCCTTCAAGATTACATGCCCGATCAATAAAGAGTTGTTACTTTTATTTTGCACACTTGTTCTTTTGTTTTGTCTCTTGAAATATCATGTACAAAGAACAAGTGTGGGGGAAGGCCCGCGCGCACGCAACAGGTTCACAAACCTTCTCCTACGCCTTCCCCATCTCTCTCTCTCAATTAATGCCAATTTAAGAACAAAATTTTCTAAAATCAATATGGCTAATCTCCACCTCTCTTGAATGTATAAAATCAATTGGCATAAATTTTATTCCTAACTAAGATCCCAAACTTTGATGAGCAACGCCTGAATAGGGAACTCATTTTATCTTATTAATTGCACCAAGAGATATAGTAGGATGACTTGACTTTTTATTCTCTCTTGCAATAAGACTTGAATTTTATTTCAAAACTTTACTCAAGCATGCTCCATGGTTAATTTAGAGTCAATTCCTACCAAAGCCAAAAACTAGAATCATATACATCCACAAATAGCTATTTATTCTTGTATTGAGTTTTGTCAACCTTTGTGATCAATGTTGAAGGGAGTTTCATGCACCTAAGATCGAAATGCACGTGCACCCACCAAAATAAGCCAATTCTTACATTAAGAATTGCGCACAACATGCATCACCATCCACCAAAAAAAAAGACACAATCTTGTTCCAATTTTTAGACCTTCGAATATTTATCACATGCCAAACAAAGAGATATGGGCTATTGAAAGGAAATAAGTACACTCCATGCTAGATGCGCATGAGACAAAAAAAATGGACATGTGTCCAAGAGAATAAAAGATGGCGTGCCAAAGAAGCCAGCAAAAAAAAAATATATATATACTATTAATAGCCCATGTTCTCCAATTCAAAGGCATCACAATTAGAAGGATCAAATTACAACAAGATCGACAATATAGTGTCTCCACCATATTGCTTTCCACACACTTGCACATTTCGATCTGGGAACGTGACTTTTCTCTCCCCGAGGATCCGAAGTTTGACCCAACAATATATACAAGGTAAATATGCACTTGTCATTTTCTCGAAGAATCTCCTGAGCACCACTCAAATATTAGGATTAGAGAGAGTGACATAATACAAATGCCTGGGAGGAACCAATCCACAAATATGAGTGACTCATCTTAGAATTGACCACGGAGCAATGCTGTTTTCTTTTCGAAAATATAAAACCAAGTCTTATGTGTAAGAGTAGAAATAAAATGATAGAAATCCAAGCTATTCCTTTGTACAATTTTTTCAAGGTAAATTGGTAGACACTTTGAATGCTCACAAGGAAGGTGAAGTCTGGAATAACCTTTATGCTAATCTTTGATTTATCTATTCATGGAGACAACACTCTTTTTAGTCTAGGTTTACTCGAGGACGAGTAAAGACTAAGTGTGGGGAGTTGTTGGCGGTCACTATCACA